>JAWZYV010014242.1:0-82643 GCA_038373885.1 Cheiracanthium punctorium
TACTATCCATGGAATGTACTAGAACAGACTCGATTATGATTGCGTAATATAAGAGAAATATTAGGCTATTCTGCATGTTAATGCAGAAAAACCAACTTTACAAGCCACATTGGGAAAATCGCTCCAAATGACCAAAAAGTCGCCAAGCTTGGCGACTTTTGGCGAAATATCGCCGAATTTGGCGCCAAAAATACGTCCCCAAAAGTGAAGTAACCGAAGGCCTAGGACCCATATTTCTCGAGATTTCTAGAAACTGCGTACAAATCAAAGGGAAACCAAAACCGCCGTATCTCCGGGTCTAGTTGACCGGTTTTGATGCAACAAAAAGCAAATTTTAACTGTTTGAAGCGTAGAATACGAATTTTAAATTATTTTAAACCACAGAACAGCGGGTTGCCCCGAAAATTCGTAACAATATACTTCCTCCCGAAGGAAGAACGGGTACACAGCTAGAGTTAACTACAAAATTAATTTATCAATCGCTTTGCTTTGCGCTTTGTTAAATATTGTCTTTGTCACTTTTTAAAAAAATTTTTTTAGTAATTAATATACCGGGATGTCACAAAAAAACTTCCGCGATATTTGGATCTCTGGGTGCCTTTCTGTTCAACCAATCAAAATAAGATTTGATATATAGTTATTCAGAGGTATACACTCGAGATTGGGATTGTTTAAAACAACAGAGCTCTCACGGTTACGGGCTACAGTGAAAAAAATCGAAATTTTCAAATGGCAACACCCACTTTTATTCTTCGAAAGTTGATCAACGCATTGAAAAACCATAAATGGCTCTGGAACGATACATTTATGGCGAAAACTGGAGGATTAAAACATTTACAAAGAAGAGCATTGTAAAGGACCGATATCAATCAACAAAGAGAGTAAGTGGGTTGATTTCTACTTTAATGCCCCCACTCTTGCCAAGGTGGCGATAACTACACATATGCAGTTACCACGACGATTTTTTGTATTTATGTGGCAACGAAATTTAGAATTAAGATGGCGGTGTAAAACAACATGTAAGTACACCCTCCAAAAAAAGTATTCGAGCAAGAGATAAATTTCCTATTTTAGATTTGCGAATAATAATTGAGTTTTTGAAAAACGCACAACTTGATAGAAATACAGAAAGTCATATTTATACAAAGCCTAATTCATATTCTTTAATAAATAATTTTTAATATACGAAACCAACGTAGGAAATTTCTCTCTTGTTCGAATACTTTTTTTTTGGAGGGTGTACAGCAATACTTATTTATTTACTTATTTTGCATTACTAGTGCTTAACTAGTGCATTTATCGCTAATTTGCTTACGTTGGCTTTCATCTAGTTCCTTAATGCGCATGTGTCAAGGCTCGGAACCTTGCTAACGTAGGGCGATATTTTAGATTGGCGAGAGTGGGGGAGTTAAAGTAGGAATCAACCGAGAACATGCATTAGCACAATTCGCTTTAATTCACGGACTAGACAGTAGAAATGTTAAACTAACAGAAGAGCACTTGAAAACTTTCATTTCCAATAAAACTAATTTTTCTTTCCCCTCTTGGGCTGTCATGGGTTTGTTACAGAGCTTTTCTTTGCAAATGTTTTACGCTTCCAATTTCCGTCAACGGTGTATCGTTCCAACGCCATTTATGCTTTTTTCAGTGCACGAATCAACTTTCGCATGAAAAAGGTAGGCGTTGTTATTGGAAAATCTCAAATTTTTTTCGCTGTAACCGTAACCGAGAGGGCTCTATTTTTTAAACCAGCGGTTCCCAAACTTTTCTGTCCCGGGACCCACCTTCACTTAGAATTTTTTTTTTTCGCGACCCACTTCTCACATACAATAACCAATATAGGCTATATAAAATACTCGAGATTAACTTTTTTCCTCCCTTTTCATGACCCACTGAAATTGCTCCTGAGACCCATAGTTTGGGAATCAGTGGTTTAAATAATCCCACTCTCAAACGAGTACCACTGAATTACTGCATCTGAAATATCTCGATCAGTTGTAGAGCAAGAGCCAGCGACCGCCAGACCTTCGTCATAGTATAAAAGCTGAAACTTTCTCTGCGCATACCCCCAACAGAGGTAGGAACAATTGGCCACTCTAAAGTTTGGATGATCGTGGCTTTGTCAGGTAACAGGTGGCAAAGGTGTATAAAATTGCCGAAAATTTCGTCATTTCATAAAGCTTCATTTTTTTATAGGTTCTTCTTCGCAGTACTAGAAATCACTTTATCCCTTGCCAGACACTTTTCCATCGTGGCAAACCCCCGCCAGACAACCTCAAAGTCTTGAAAAACGTAATTTTATTACGAGCGCGCTGCAAGACAGTTCGCGCGTATGAAAGTTCAGAAGTACCAGTATAAAATGTGCTTGGCACTTTGTGACAGCTTGACGTACTTCGTCGCGGGAGTTTACGAACACAACAGTTTTCCATGACTTTGAGATTGTCTGGCGGGGGTTTGCGACGATGGAAAAGTGTCTGGCAAGGGATAAAGTGATTTAGTACTGCGAGAAGACCTATAAAAAATGAAGCTTATGAATGACGAAATTTCGCAATTTATACACCTTGCACTTACCTGACAAAGCACGATCATCATTTCACAATGTTTCCAGTTCACAGTGAATTGCTTTCCCTAGCCTTATCGTCCATATATCAAGGAAGTTCTTTTATGACCACGCTGTATTAATTCTAATTAAATTTCATTATGATTAATCTCAATACTTTATTTTATCGAACCATAACATCTTTGCATAAAGCGCACATACATGAAAGACATTATTTCACAATTTTCCATTCAAGTGAATTCTTTCCCTTGCCTTATCGTCCATATATCGAGGAAGTTCTTTTTTGACCACACTGTATAATTTTCTAATTAAATTTCATTATGATTAATCTCAATACTTTATTTTATCGAACCATAACGATCTTTGCATAAAGCGCACATACATGAAAGACATTATTTCACAATTTTCCATTCAAGTGAATTCTTTCCCTTGCCTTATCGTGAGGAATAATGGCGCCTCCTAGATGTTCGTTTGCGTTTTCTCGAGCTCCTCATATAATGAGAATAAATTGTTAAATCTTAACATTCTTCGATGTGTCGAGCAGCGAAAGTATTACTGAAGTTATTGTGAGTGGATTGATACTAAATATGTGCTTAAAACATTTGTATTCTTTAATTCATTCCATTTCAGGAACTTTGCTGTTGCTGTATTTGGACAGTCTCTTTTCGAACTTGTTTATTTGGTTTCATGATCCAGCTTATAAATACTCGTCGACTGAAGTAGACAACACAATGGCCGCATTCGTAAACGCCAAACGAGTTGCACTCGTGCAACGAGTTTCTATCTAAGGTGTTCGTAAAGGAAACTGAGTGCTTTCAGTTTAAAAACTAGAGCGTTCGTATACAAAACTGAGTGCAATTAGTTTCAAACGAAGTAAACTGAGAATGAATTAGGTTCGTTGAGTTTTACTTTCTGCGCGTTGTTTTTGTTTGGAAATGGCGTCCGTTGTTATGGAATAGTATGATGTTATGAAAAGTATTTTACGTTTGCTGAAGCTGCAAATATTAGTTTTTCGAGGAGGAAATTGAGGCATACGTTAGAAACTGCTACGAAGGTACATACTTTTTGAAAGGTAATCATTTTCTTGTATTTTTCATTTTAGTAAATTCAAAAATGCATGTTTTAGTGTCGAGATTGAAGTTGATTTAAACCGTTATTTGCGAAATTTGAATTTCTCTTGCTAAATACTTATCCCATTTATGCCTAGCGTCCCTTTTTTGGGACGGCATTTTCACTATTAGTCGAAAACGTTATTTATTTTTCCTAACCGTTATTCATGAGTATTGAGCCTCAACTCCACAAAATATTTTAACATGACCAAGTAGGATGTTGATATTTCGATTTTTATGCATAATGATTTTAAAAGAAATCACCCCTTGTTCAAGAAGTTGACATCAGAAATTTATCTATTATTTTTAATATCAGTAAAAATCGAAGAAAGTCGTAAAAATATCCAGGCACAAATGGGTTAAGAAAGAATGAAGTTTAAGTTGAAATTTCTAAATTTTGATCCGTGCACTTCAATTATGGCCAGTCTTTCTTTTAAAAATCCTGTTGATTTTATATTGAGTATGTGCTAAAAACTCTCCTCAGCAAAGTTAACGCATTCGCGAATTGTAAACAAACACGTCTCCTAGGCGACGAAACTCAATAAACTGAAGTTGTTCGTAAAGGCAAAAGAAACTGATAACCACTGACAGCACTCAACACACGCATTCCAGTTTTCTTACGAAAACTCGTGCAACGAGTTTGTCGTTTACGAATGCAGCCCATGTATCTCTAAATATCCGAGTTGACCTAAAAATAAATTTCATTGACGTCACGCGAAAATACTCTATACACTATCATGGCTGCCGTCGATGTAAAATAGAACATTCGTTGCAATATTTCAGAAAAATATTTAAGTTCGAGGGAAAATATTTCGATAAGAGTACTTTTTAAAATACAGATCGTTCTAAAATGATTGAAAATGCCATTATAACTTAAGTTATTGCCATACTGCGCATGCGCGTGCCACTATCATGGCTACCGTTTGGAGGCAACAAGTTTTCTCTCGTTTTGCTCAATCTAGAGATTCCTATATCTATGGAACGAACCTGCTCCGAGCCAAGTTTATTTAGTTTGAAACTAAACGCACTCAGTTTTGTATACGAACACTCTAGTTTTTAAACTGAATGCACTCAGTATCCTTAAGCTGAGTGCTTCAGTTAATTCCTTTACGAACACCTCAGATGGAAACTCCTTTGGCGTTTACGAATGCAGCCTGCATTTCATGAAATTCGGGAAAACTTGACAATGTGAATTGACCTTCAGAAATAATAATTGATTTTGTTTACTGTGCTCATTGTTATAGTTGTGGTTCTGCTTCATCAAGATCATTGATAATGGTTGGAAACCTTCCTGCCGATATATTCAGTAATCGCAATTTGTGTTTTCATCTACTAGAACAACGTTAATAATCTTTACATCGCTAATATAGCTCTGACTTACTGAGACATTTTTCTCCCATTGTGTGATAATGTGAAAGTGAGTGGAAAGTGAAATACTATAAATTTTCTAAGTACTGTGTTAAAACTTGTGATATTGCTACTCGTAAATTTGAGCAAAAAAGCTAAACTATCCATTTTGAATTTAAATTCTCGCTAAAGATTGCGGTTTAAAATCAATGTTTGTTGGTGAACGCTACATCAGATGATTGTGTTTCGATGAAACCCCTCTTTCTTGGTTGTCTTCTGGATATCGCATCATTCCAAGTGCTGCAGAGAATAATCTTCTTTAACGTTGAGCAAGAAATCTTGATGAACATTAAGTTTGTGCAGCCTTACAACAGAAGTTTTCGATATTGAACTGATATCCGTGGATGTATTGAGCTAATGAAGTCCAAGTGATGTTGTACCTTCTTCTGGACTGTTAGTTTATCATATTTGGATAGTACTGTGAATCCTCGAGAATAAAATACTGTCTCCACTGGATATTTTTCACTTCTGATATCCGTATTTAATTGGAACAATCAAGTAGCTTTTCCATAAATAGTGTGGATCCATCAAACCTTGGAGATCTGGACAATAGCGTGACCCTGTGACCTTCTAGATAAGGGTAAGTGGTGCAAGTTTAAATTTACCTGTTGACTTATTTTTCAGATCATATTAGGTATTTTCTATTAATTGATGATGAAAATATGTTTATAAATGAATAAGTTTTAGTATGAAGATAATTGATGAGTTAACACTTTGAGGCGCAACCCTTTCCCAATGCTGAAAAAAGGGCAGCCGTTGCCATCGCTCGACTTAACTACCAGCAAGATGGCGGACGATCGAAACGTTCATCGTATGCCACAGATTTAGAAACCTTTTTTTGACGCAGCTGGCTGTGCGGCACAAAAAGGTTTCTAAATCTGTGGCACGCGATGAACGTTTCGATCGTCCGCCATCTTCCTGGTAGTTAAGTCGAGCGATGGCAACGCGGCTGCCCTTTTTTCAGCATTGGGCCATCTATCCAGCTGTTCTCGCATTCTTCCATTTTTCAGCTGATGTCAGTGCTGTTAAAAAGAATCGTGACAATTTTTTTACGGGAAATGACGTGCTAAAACGTAAAGGATTCTCGTGGAGCTATGTCACCCGCAGCTATTTTTATGGAAATCCAATCTATTCTTCGTGACTGGCAACAGTCAAAACGTCAGAGTTTGGTGTTCCCAGAGCGGGAACACTGCGCGTTAAAGGGTTAAGTAAAGTTGTAGTTTTTGAATATGGTATATATTGATCTATAGGTATATATTGATTATAGAAGATCGTATGATACAAACGAATAAAGGGTAACGTGTTTTGGGTTCTAAATACGTAGAACGAATACTTTAAATGTAACTTAAGGATACAGTCTTTGGATTTTAAATATTTATACTTGAAAAGATATCTCTGATCAATCGATGAAATCTGTATTAAGGGGACAGGAAATTAATGTACTTCTTTCGTATGTTAGTATTCAGTGTAGGTAGAACTACTGAAGCTAATAAATGAAATTCGCCGTGAGTTTTTTAACCATTTAAAGCGCAGTGTTCCCACTCTGGGAACACCAAACTCTGACGTTTTGACTGTTGCCAGTCACGAAGAATAGATTTGATTTCTATAAAAATAGCTGCGGGTGACATAGCTCCACGAGAATCCTTGACTTTTTAGCACGTCATTTCCAGTAAAAAATTGTCACGATTCTTTTTAACAGCACTGACATCTGGTGAAAAATGGAAGAATGCGAGAACAGCTCGATAGATTGCCCAATGCTGATAAAAGGGCAGCCGTTGCCATCGCTCGACTTAACTACCAGCAAGATGGCGGACGATCGAAACGTTCATCGCGTGCCACAGATCTTGAGACCCTTTTTTGACGCAGCTGGCTGTGCCGAACAGCGATGTGTGGCACGCGATGAACGTTCCGATCGTCCGCCATCTTGTTGGCAGTTAAATCGAGCGATGGCAACGGCTACCCTTTTTCAGCATTGGGAAAGGGTTGTGCCTCAAAGGGTTAACGTAGTTTTCAGATTAGATAGCATTTTCAAAAATTCGTAACCTATGAAGGAGGGTAGGGGTCGAAACGTTCTTTTTACATAACGAAATGATCTCAAAGCAAAAACAAAAAATATGTTTTCATAAAATTCTTGCCTAACGTACAACACTCACGATTATATAAAAATACACATGAAGACGTTTAAAATTCGTCTTTCGAGAAAGTCACTCGGCCAACCTCCACTTTTTCACATCTTTCTTGAAAGAGAAAAAAAAAATCTAAAATTTTTGCTTCATAATGTAACAAGTCAATTCTAAATTTAAACTCAACTTGTTTGTTATTAAGAACTCGTTGAAAGTTTACTTGTTTGAATTTAATGTAAACAAGAAAGATAAATCATGCCAGACGCATCGATCATAAAGCCCTTTCCAACACAACATAATTTTTATTTTTTTTTACTAAATTTGGCGATGTATAGTTCTTATTGTGCAGTCTGGCAAGATTTTGAAGATAATCTTTGAAAAAAATGTTGTATTATCATTATAAATGGAATTTTGAGAGACCATGTAAAAGAGCTTTAAAAGTGTTTTTCATCGTTTAACGGAAGAGTAAACTGTTATAAACATTTTCATACTTACTGTACTGCGCTTGAAATGAATTAATCTCTCTCAACTGCCATAGATTGTAATGTACAGTAATTCTTTTGAGTGTTCCTGTAGAAGAACTATTATTAACACAGACACTATCTTCAATGGATAGCATTATTTTGTGAACCTGAATAACATATATATCAACTTCGTTTTTCTTGAAAAAAAAACTAAATATCTCTAAAATACGCTTTCAAGAATGACTGACCATAGAGAGCGATGTATTGGATTTTTTTCCTTTTGGCTCCTATAAAAGAACTATGAATGCTACACATACCATTTTCAATAGGGTACATGATACTGCACGTAGAAAAAAACGTATATAAATTTTACACTAATCGACTTATATTTATCGCAGTTAGAACACGAGCCGGTGTACAGAAGAGAATGGACAGACAAATCGAAATCGTAAACACCTCTCAGACTTGCCGGAAAATTGAAAATATTGTTACATATTTTCGGGGCAACCCGCGGTTATGGGGCTTAAAATAGTTCAAAATTCGTATTCTATGCTTCAAATAGTTAAATTTGGCTTTTTGTTGCATCAAAATCGATCAACTATACGCTTAAACCCAAAGAGCGAAAATACGATACACTGCGGAGCGATCTGTTTCCTTGGAAACCGACGGGTATTTCCGCGAAAGGGCTCTTTACGTAGTCCTTTTTCTGAGAATCCTCTCCTCGCTTCCTATCTTTTCCGAGAATTTCCCCTCCTCGCTCATTGTTATATTCCGCTCCGCTCTTGTGATCGAAAAACGCTCCTAAAAGAGAAGCTCACTTTTGAAAACTGGCTCACTTTTCGCTCCGACTGATCGAATTTCGCTCGTTTGGTTTAAGCGTGTAGAACCGGAGATACGGAAATTTCGGTTTCCCTATTCTTTAGTGTGGGGTTTTTTTAGAAATCTCGAGATATATTGGTCGTAGGCCTTCGGTAACTTCACTTTCGGGGACTTGTTTTTGGCGCCAAATTGGGTGATATTTCGCCAAAAGTCGCCAAGCTTCGCGCCATTTTGGTCATTTGACGCGATTTTCCCTATGGGACTTGTAAAGTTGTTTTATCAGCATTAAAATCGCATAATAGCCTAATATTTCTCTTCTATGACGTAATCAAAATTCCCGCTTTATAGTGGAATCTTCGAGAAATAGACTCTTCTGGAAGCTTCTTGTAGCTTCTGCGTCGCCTATAAATATAAGCTGTCAGAGGCGCCAATTCAGTGTGAAGTGAGCTCTCTGAGTGAGTATGCTTGCTTTGCTCTGTGAATTGATAGTGCTATAGAAGCGGTGTTTCCGCTGGCTTTTCGAAGCTGTTTTTAAAGTGCTGTGTGTAAATTCTTTGTTACTGAGTCTTGAGCAATTGCTTGCGATATTTCTCGTATATTTTCACTAAATTTTTGTCTGTTTAACCCTCTCGTCACCGAATTATGAAAAATCAGAGAAAAAAAACTGTCTAGCATTTAATGCATCTAAAATACTATTATAAATCATGCAAAAATATTTTTTTCTAATGTCGATTAATATTAGATTTTTCTAATATTAATTTCTGCATTTTCGAAGAATTTTGTTATACTAAAATTAATTTAAAAGGATGCACATATTATGTAAAGGTTGAGGAATAAGAAAAAGAATATACTTACCTTAAAAAGAAAAAAAACGGTAAAAAAGCAGCGTCAATCTTTTCTTAATTTTTCTCCTGAAACAATGAAGCGAAAACTGTTATAAATGATCTAAATGGACTAGTACTGCAATCTAGGCACGATTTATGCATCTAGTTAAGAGCCCCATATACATGAATTAATGATATTCATATCACTGAAAGAAAAAAATCTGGAGTGACTCCACTCGACTTTCCGAACACTTACGATTAAGATCATTACCAAGCACTTAAATAAATTTTAATCGATGAATCATTCAAACATATATACCAAATTGAAACTCAATCGAATGCACCGTTTAAACGCTTGCGCACTTTCAAGAATTTCTCCCCATATGCCATTATGCCATAACATAAAAGAAAGTTTTGTCGTAGCCTTTTAGGAGAACTATAAGTCCTATACACACCAAAATCAATACCGGTCTTAGGATGGTGGTTTATAACATGTATACCGAATTTGAGCTCAATCGAATGTATCGTTTAAACGCTAGCGCACTTTCAAGAAATTCCCGCCATAGGCCATAATGTAAAAGAAATCTTTGTCGTAGCCCTGTAGAAAAACTATAAGTCCTATACACACCAAAATCAATACCGGTCTTGCAACGGTGGTTTATGACATATATATCCAATTTGAGCTCAATCGAATGCTCCTTTCCGGAGCTATCGTGTTCACTCACATACACACAAACACACATACACACATACATACATACATCTCGTAAAAATAGCATAAATGGATTCAGAAGCCCTCAAAACGTGTCAAAACACCAAAATCTCGAAGTCGAATTTTTTCATGATTACAATACTTTCCTTACATGGTACATGTTCTGAAAGTAAAAATACTCAATTCAATTGTTTTATCTCTAAATGTTGCTATTTGATCTAGGAGGCTCATATGAGGTTCAGGGTGACGAGAGGATTAAGTGTTTTATTTTGTGTGAGAAATACAGCATTTGTGTGAGCTTTTGATCTAATCGAACTGTTAAAAGCACATTACTGTTTGATTGCCCTTGTGAATCTTGTACGGCTGAATGTTTGACGAAGTTCCAGAATCAATAAAGTTCGCTTTCCATCCTGACAAGTGAACTCTTTACTAGAAATTTCTACACCAACTGAACTTTAGAACGACGAACCCAGGAATAACAGAGTTATCTGCAACAATATAAATATTCTATCGAGAGCAAGAAATTTGTTATTTTAAGGGTTCGCATCCTGAAATTAATGTTCCGCACGCGAAAAAAATCACAGTTTGCAATTTTGAATGTAGATCGGTTAATGCGTTAGAAACCCTTACAAATTCCTCCGACCAACGGAATCCCCCCCCCCCGTATTGTATAAGCAGATGTCCCTTGCGTAGCTTTGCCTTACTACAACACAATACACTAAATCGGTTTTTCTCCAGATGTAACGTAAATACGCCTTAGAACCCTGTAACACACGGTGTCCTCATGGTGACGTTTGGACTGTTTTCAGTCAAGAAGAATAAATTTGATTTCTATAAAAATACTTGAGGGTGGCACAATTAAGCGAGAATCATTTACTTTTAAGCACGTAATTTCCCGTAAAATTTTTCGATTATTTGTAAGATAGTCAGGATTACTTTTAACAGCACTGACATCTGCCGAAAAAAGGAGAATACGATGGGAACACATTGATATAGACGAACAACTGGATAGACTACCCAATGCCGAGAAAAAAGGGCAACCGTTGCCATCGCTCGATTTAACTACCATCAACATCGTGTTCGATCGATAGCGATGTTGCTGGTAGTTAAATCGAGCGATGGAAACGGCTGCCCTTTTTTTTTTTCGGCATCGGGGAAATGGCTGCTCTTCAAAGGGTTAAAATGTACTCCGCCAAAGGTAACCCCCCGCTCCCCGTAGACAGATGCCCATCGTGTCGGACATAACACACAACTTGGGGCACGAAAATGGGAGTCGTGAGGAGTTCAGCTCCCGGATTCCGTCAGAAGATTTCCGGGAAAAAATGAACGGCGATTTCGGGAGTTGATTGGGCCGTGTTTTCCCGTCTCCCAAGGGAATAGGAATAGGGCGTTAAGGAGAAAGAGTCAGTCCTGTGTTTTTCACGTATCTGCCTTTATTGAAGTTCAAGTTTGCGGAATGCAATGAACCCCCGAACCAGAGGTCCGTGCGACTGAACACGAAGTGATCTCAGCCTGACTCTATATTCTCAGGATGAATAATTTCGGGAAAGACTTAATGATTTCTTTAGCACAAGCTTAGTAGTCATGACCTTATGCGGACAGAGAGACTTAACCCTTTAAGGGGTCATAGGAGGATTAAGAATATAAAAAATCTGGAGTGACTCCACTCGACTTTCCGAACACTTACGATTAAGATCATTACCAAGCATTTAAATAAATTTTAATCGATGAACAATTCAAACATATATACCAAATTGAAGCTCGATCGAATGTACCGTTTAAACGCTAGCGCACTTTCAAGAATTTCTCCCCATAGGCCATAATGTAAAAGAAATCTTTGTCGTAGCTCTGTAGAAAAACTATAAGTCCTATAAACATCAAAATCAATACCGGTCTTACAATGGTGGTTTATAACATGTATACCCAATTTGAGCTCAATCGAATGTACCGTTTAAACACTAGCGCACTTTCAAGAATTTCTCCCCATAGGCCATAATGTAAAAGAAATCTTTATTTTATCCCTGTAGAAAAACTGTAAGTCCTATACACATCAAAATCAATACAGGTCTTGCGACGGTGGTTTATGACATGTATACCCAATTTGAGCTCAATCGCATGCCCTGTTCAGGAGCTATCGTGCTCACTCACATACACACAAACACACACACACACACACACACACACACACACACACACACACACACTCATGCATACATACATCTCGTAAAAATAGCATAAATGAATTCAGAAGACCTCAAAACGTGTCAATACACCAAAATCTCGAATTCGAATTTTTTCATGATTACAATACTTTCCTTACATGGTACATGTTCGGAAAGTAAAAATCAATTTTTCAGTTTTAATTTCGTTTGAAACCTTGGTTACTTCTCGGCATTTTGACCGCATTTTCATGCAATAAATCCAATTAGAATCGGAGATACGCATAAAAACGATTTTTTTACGAAATTTATATATTTGAACGCAATAGTTATGACAAAGATGACTTAGCTTTACACTGAAGTATAAAGCATGCATAAGCAATTCACATCAGTGGCGGTTCCTTCCTTAGAGCACACGAGCCTTCCAAATGTAAAACTAAAGAATAAACACATTAACAAATTATATTTAAAACAAATATTAAGTACACTTCTAGATTTTTGTGAATTTAAAACGTGAGTGTTACTCTCTCCCCCTCTCCCCACTATCATTAAATACGCTTGCTATGGCTAACGCACAGTCTTGAATCGACCGCACGTGCGAAAGGAAAATTTTCCTCCTGAACCGGCTCTCTTGGAATTCAAGCAGAGACAGCCGGCAAGAAGTATGGGTGCTGCTGATATCATTCCGTTTGCACATTTTCATAGTGCACACAGGGCCATTTTTTTGCGGTATCTCTTACGAATTTTTCCTTGGTTTATTACGTTCGGTTAGTTAAATAATTTTTATTTCATTTTCTTCATTTCTATCATTTTTCACTACATTACTTTTTTTACAAACTAGTGTAAAAAATTAAGATGGGAGTAAAAGACGTGTTTCGGAGCTAAAGCAATGACAATTTTCAATATTATCCTTTGAAAAAAAATTGAAATAAAATGAATCAAGACAACACCTTTGCAACAACTTATCTTGGTGACGATATGTAAGACCAAAGATGACTTGTTTTCTTTCAGTTGCGTGCATTGTTTTCCTTTAACTGCTAGATAGGTAGATATATTTTAATTTGTAAGGTGCGTCGCATCTGCATATTTAATTTTCGAAATTTGTTTTGTGAACCACCATTTAAATACCCCACGAGTCGCCACTGTCTAAAATACAGTGTCCACTTTTAGTAGGGACCGTGGCGTTAGTATACAGGGTGTACCAAAAAAGGGGTAACAGGCCTTTAATTCTTATCTATTAGAGATAAGTTGGCAGTGTCAATTGAAAGAGATAATCAAAATAAGGTCGGGGGAAAAAAGATCACGCTACGAAAAAACTCCTCTCGTCCATTTTACAAAAAAGCGGCACTTTTTAAATTTGTAAACTGCCTCCGCACAAAAAAAAAATTCTCAATTAGTAAAAAAATGTGCTTTATACACTCATGAGGTAACATACAAAATTTGATAATTACATCCTTAAAAGTGTCAGAGATATGAAGATAAATATAACACTGACTTAAACCACTGTTTAACGCTTTATAAGGCCGAGGTAAGAATACTTACCACCTACGGTCTATTAAATACAGAAATGAATTACCATTAGTGAATTTTCTGATTTTTGTTCATTTATACTGGATGTATATTTTTTCCATACATCGAGATTCCAAATTATATTTGGCTTATGAACCTTTCTTTCATTCGTAATTTTACAGAAAGCTCGAATAATGACTCGAAAATTGAGCGTAAGAGCCAACGCTTTTAATTATACGTTTTTGCGCTTAATTCCGTGTACAAGCAGCAGGTAGTTTTCCGACTTTGATTTTGTGAATAATTGATGTATTCTCCTGCAAAATTTCTATGTTTGTTTAATACTTGTTTCTCCAATTTTTCACATGAGATATTACAGTAGAGGGGAAATATATGAATGAATCCTAGAAAATCGGCCAGAAAATCCTAAGTACTTTCGACTCTCTGCACATAAACCGGACATATAAAGAGTTAATGGCTCTCGAAGAGCCACAGTCACGTCGAATGATCGCATTTCAGGAGTCGAAGAGAAATGACGAACGAAAATCTTTTTTGTCCATTCTAGCAATAAACGTTTACATTCAAATAATGAATAGTCCCCGATCACATTTCTTGGAAGATATCTCCGAGACGTTGTATGATGAAAGGCTGAAATTTCTTACATTACCTCATGAGTGTATTGAGCACATTTTGGAATTGGAAATGTTTTAGCATGGGTGTCGCATACAAATTTAAAAAGTGGCACTTTTTGTAAATGAACGAGAGGAAATGTTTCTCAACGGAGTCTTATTTTCGACCTTATTTTGAACATTTTTTTCATTTATCTCTAATAGTTAAAGAATGAAAGCCCGTTACCTCCTTTTTGGTACACCCTGTATATAATATACATGCATAAATTTTGAGAGAATCGATGGCAAACAGATCAAGAACAGATGGACGAACTAAACGAAATCGTAAACACTGTTCTCCTTTAGGCAGGTCCTGACTATATCGCACGGGCACTTAGGTCACATGCCCTGGAGGCATCTATGTATATATAAATACGCTAAGCAAAACCTTAAGTGTCCCTTTTGCAGCGCACTGCTCGAACGGATGACCGTGAAATTCGGCACAGTTAAAGTTCGTATGGAATTGTTTGTGCGAATGTTAAAATTTTTGTGTAGTATGCTAATGCACCGTAAAAAATTAGAGAAGTAATTTGCACTCAGTATTTCGCAGTATTTCGGCCGATGGTTCCATTGTTGTGTCCATTTTGAAATAAAAACACTTAGTTTCAGCAGGACTATAGGATTATACTATTCCAACAAAATTTGCAAAAAGTGGAATTATTCCCCAGTTTGGTAATACGCCAATCACTAAAATGTGCTTTAGCAATGCGCTTGGCGACTTTTTTTATACGGCGGCAATCATTCGAAAAAAAAAGAACAAATTTATTGAGTCAGCAAGGTTTCATACATGGTCAGTGGTACGCCTCAGCAAGTAGAATTGAATGATTCGACTTTTTAAGATTTTATAACTCCAAACATAATGAGGTCTTTCGCCGAGGATAATTCCAGGTTCAATATTTGGAGGGGGGGGGCACTAGATTTTTTAGATTAGCTTAAATTGTTCAAAATGCAAACTGAATGCGTGAAATCCGAGGTCGGTAGAGGGAGATGACTCTATGACCCATTCGCTGGAGCTGTCTTTGTATTTAGCAAAATGTGATAGAGTTTTTATAAAAACACCGTCTTCACAGAAAAGTGTGGTGGATGTAAAGTGAAATTGTACAAAAGTGGTCACTAAAGACAGATAGTCTCTAATCCAAGGAGGTCACTTTAGTAGGTTCCAGTGTATATGGAATGGTGAGACATTCTTTGACAGAAGAACTTTATTCACACTCAAATTTAAAAAAAATAATGCTTTATGGTCGAATTTCGACCATTGGCACACAACTAGTATACATAAATAAGCCCAAGTAAAGCTATGTACAAGGGCACAAAAATTGAGCCAGCTTCATAAATTCCCTTAAAGAATCTAACAAATACTACTCAAAAAATGTTTTTACCACTTCTGGCTTCATTTACAGTGTAAATCTAGAAATATTACCCCTCCCAACCCTCCCCCTAGAATTTTCACCCCTCCGAACTCTTTGCTTTAGGAATGTCCTGATTTTTCGCTCAGAAAAAAATGGTCACTTAAACCAAGAGAGGGAGGGAAAAGTGAAAATCAGCAATTTTATGATTTTCATTTGCTCAAGCTATCTGAGCAATCTGTGGTGTTACGATTACTTTATTATCAGAATACAAAATAATTACATTTGAGTGTTTGTTGAGTTTTTTTATCTTGAAAATACAAAATAAATTGAAAATGCGTTTTAAAACGTATTCTGAAAATACTTTTTTTTTACAAGTTGAAAATGAATAAATTAAAAGTAATGTATAACAATAAGCAATATTTTTAGCGTTCCATGCTTTCCCCCCTAATTCGATTCGACCTATTAAAAATACAGTATACTAAAACAGCAATAAAACGACATTAAATATGCAATAGTAATTAAACATTTTGTTTAAGTATTAAAATGGCTTACTTTTACAACAAAAATAGCTTTTTGTTTTCGAATGAAATAGAACAACAATCATCTCGTAATTTATTTTCAATTCCATGTGCAGAATCTTCTATTGACGATCGCATTTTCAATTTATGAGTAGCAGACGATAAAGTAATTTTATTAAAAAGGATAATGCTTGCGTTTGTAAACTGCCGTGGTCGATCCGTTCGTGGAATGAGTTATTCGCAAACAGTCAGTTCGAACTAGTGTCATTCCATACTCATTCGATTCGAATTGCAATAGTTCTGCTAAGGCGGACTTTTACCAATACTCTGAAAATCCAAGTACGCATGCACCCCTGAAAGATGTTTAGAAAGTTTGGAATATCAATAATTCTTAATATTTTTTTATTTTGAGCAATTGTAATCCAATGCTGCCCGTGTATGTACGAGATATTATGATGTCATTCCTTTCTGAAGCCTTGAAAGTACAGTGAGTCTCGCTTATCCGACATAAAGGGGTCCGGCACAATGTCGGATAAGCGAAAATGCCGGTATAATATTGAGGAGTGAAGAGAAAGATTTTTAACCCTTTAACGTGCAACCCTTTCACAATGCTGGAAAAAGGGCAGCCGTTGCCATCGCTCGATTTAACTACCAGCAAGAGGGCGGACGATCGAAACGTTCATCGCGTGCCACAGATCTAGAGAGCCTTTTTTGACGACAGTGGCTGTGCGCCCTTTTTTCAGCATTGGGCAATCTATCCAGCTGTTCTCGCATTCTTCCATTTTTCAGCAGATGTCAGTGCTGTTAAAAGTAATTGTGACCATTTTTGTTACGGGAAATGACGTGCTAAAAAGTAAAGTATTCTCGTGGAGCTATGTCACCCGCAACTACTTTTATAGAAATCAAATCTATTCATCGTGACTGGCAACCCTAGTAGCACAACTAGTTCAAAAAACGTTCAAATGACGTTGGAAACACGTTTTCCGACGTTAAAAAACGTGTTTTAAATGTCTTTTGGACTAATTGTGCTACTAGGGAACAGTCAGTACGTCAGAGATTGGTGTTCCCAGAGCGCGTTAAAGGGTTAAACGTTAAGATACATTGTATCTTGGAATATAATACAGGATGGTTATAATTAAATTTCCCCTATAAACAGCATTCTACAGTTGAAACGATCGAGCTGATCGCCACCCAATTTGGCATGCGGACTGTGCACGAAATGAAATATTTTTAAAAAGATTACTTCCAAGAAATGTCCATCAGGTGGCGCTTTGCATGATGAAATGAGCTTTAAAATGGCCCAAATAAGTTAAAAAAGGCTAAACGACTATTGAGTGAATGTTGAAATTCTCTGTGCATATCGAATTAGCCATTTCCGTCGTAAAATTTGCTGGTTTTCATACAAAGCGCCACCTAGTGGGCATGTTTTGAACTAAATTTTTTTTTCGAAATTCCGTGGGCGCATCTCATGTCTAGCCCATATACAAAATTTCGTTGCATTCCGTTTAACCATTTGAGCTGTAGGATGCCGTTTATAGGAGAAGTTTAATTGTAACCACACGATACACACGCATACATACATACTAGCTGCCTCTGGCGACCAGTTGGTTCGCCATCTTAATAAATCTTGTTCGGAGGGAATCCTGTTTCTTACCGGCTTCCTTGGCACTGAAATCTCTCAGATCCTGAATGGAATTTAAAAGTACAATGGTTACAAACAGGGGCGGCCCCTGCTAACGTAAAAAAGACGCCCCCTCTTATGCTCTACTTAAGTTTTTGAGTTCGAAATGACGCCTCTTCGAAGCCGCCGCCCCGATGCGATGCTTACCGCGTCGGGCCGCCCCTGGTTACAAGAATAAGATGCTTTAGAAATAAAAACCTAGAAAAAGGTACAAATTATTTTCGTCCTACATTCCTCTTAATTTCGAAGAGCTTCTAGATATATTGGCCGTTATCAAAAAACGGAAAGGAAAAAAAAAAAAGTATGAAAATCTGTAACACTTTCAGATGCTTGCGACCGTCTAAAAATAGATTGCTGGGCGTTGATAGATTAAACCATTTTTTAAAAAAATTGTCCGCTCAAAAGCTGTACTTGCATTAGTCAAACATCATCCAAGAAAATTTTATCGCTAGACTGGGTGCCAGAAAATGAGTTTCCAAATCTGAGTCCAGCTTGGCTATATCTTCTTCACTCGGCAAGAAAATGCCGAACACTGCTATTTTAAGTGTCGTCAGAATTCGACCAAGTTAATCAGAGACCGCATTATGTGGTACCTCCTTCCGAATAAAAAAAAAGAATTATCGAAATCGGCCCAAGTATTAAAAATATAGAAGAATGAGCATGAATTTTTGTTAGAGTGAAGTCATTCGAAGTCGTTCTTTTTTGTAACACGCTTTGATTAGTTTCACCTGTCTGTATGTTTGTTTGTTTGTAACCGACTCTTTTGAACTATTTTGACCCACTTTAAACGGTCCGATATAATTTAAACTTGGAAGACTTATCAAGGACCGATGACAATACAATAATAAGTTTATCGAATTATCCTGATTAGTATCGTCAGGATTAGTCATTTTCTTAGAGATCCTTTGCGTGAGAGCAAGAGAGATGGAGCAAGCTCGCGGTCTACGCATGCGTACGATTTCGGCACTCGGCTCAGCACAATGGAGTAGAACCTCTCTCGCTATTGGTAACTGTATTCTATGGTATGGTATGTTCGGGTAGTTGCGTTTTTGAAATCTACATAGCAGATCTAAAAATTTTACCTCAATATTGTATACTGCATGGATGTTTGTGTTTGTTGTAGTCGTTATGAAACTTGTTTGTTGATTAGAGACCTATTTTTCCTTTTTAGTGCGGAAGGTAGAATTTAACTGCAAATTAATTAATACTTTGGTGCACAGCAGCGGCGTAGCCAGAGGAGGGGGGGCTGAGAGGGCTGCTGCTCCCCCCCGAAATGCGAGAACACGCTTTTATAGCAAAACTAAAAAACACGCTTTAGTGATAATTTGAACTAACTAAAAAGTGAAAAATAATTCTTAATATAGAAATAAATTAATAACGAAAAATAGTATTATTGTGAAAAAAGCATGGGGTGCTCCATATATCAGCTCTTGAGAATATTCGATCGGTACAATTAGTACAAAAATGATACAAAAAATATAGCACAAAGCGCACCACAGTTTTTTCACAATAATATTATTTTTTGTTCATTAACCCTTTAACGCGCAGTGTTCCCGCTCTGGGAACACCCAACTCTGACGTTTTGACTGTTCCCAGTCACGAAGAATAGATTTGATTTCTATAAAAATAGTTGCGGGTGACATAGCTCCACGAGAACCCTTTACTTTTTAGCACGTCATTTCCCTTCAAAAAATGGTCACGATTATTGTTAACAGCACTGACATCTGCTGAAAAATGTAAGAATGCGAGAACAGCTGGATAGATGGCCCAATGCTGAAAAAGGGGCGGTCGTTGCCATCGCTCGACATAACTACCAGAAAGATGGCGGACGATCGAAACTTCATCTCGTGTGCCACAGATCTAGAGACCCTTTTTTGATGACAGCTGGCTGTGCGCGGGCACAGCCAGCTGTCGTCAAAAAAGGCGTCTCTAGGTCTGTGGCACGCGCGATGAACGTTTCGATCGTCCGCCATCTTGCTGGTAGTTATGTCGAGCGATGGCAACGGTTGCCCTTTTTTCAGCATTGGTAAAGGGTTAATTTATTTCTATATCAAGAATTATTTTTCAATTATAGTTAGTTCAATTTATCACTAAAGCGTGCTTTTTAGTTTTTTTTTTTTTTTTTTAAATCATACTTGTTTAAGGAATATCCTACAGAACATGTATTTAAAAAATAAACAATTGCAGGTGGCTAGGAAAGAAGAGAGATCCTGCGATCAACTAGAGATTACAACAGTACGGCTAACTCGCAGTCTCTGCACATCTCCGAGGCAAGATCCTGGTGAGTTAGTTCACTCCCTCCCGTCCTCCCAAGTCCGGAGGTCACGTGGCCTAGAAGGCAGGAGGGGGTGCTTATGTTACTTTTTATGTCCCTGCCGCTATAAAGGGATATAGGATTTATATATAGTTATTGTGCATGTGTGTACTTAGGTATATTGGTTACGTATATAACATATAAAGTGGTTACTAAAAGTTCCCATACTCAACGCTACGTACTCAATGTCCATATTTTTTTATTATCATTATTATTATTATTAAATGTTATTGTCTTCTAATAATTGCGTTCATTCTCCAGTTTTTATTGTTCGGATAATTTTCGCGAGCAAATTGTGCGAGGATAAAGATCTGTGTTTTTTTGTTCTTCATATTAACAGGAATGGACCAAGCCATCGAAAAATGGCGCACCATGTGGTTTATTCTGAACGTGAATCGTGTGAAAGATGCAAAGACGATTAGCTAAATAAATGTTCCAAGGATATCCATAGGTCGTCAGTACGAGAGCTTTTAGGACACTATATAATATTGGTTATAATATCTGTACTGCATGAAGTGATATTTGGGTTACAAGTACTCAAAACTATTATACATTAAAGTAGATTTGTTAAAAAGTAAAACAGGAAAATAGTTCATTATTTATTTATCCTATTAATTTGTACAAATAAGAGGGAAGTGTCGGAAAGCTTAACTATTTTTGGCTAAGGATAGGGACTGACTTATTGGTAAAAGAGAGAATGCCTGGAAAATATAGGACGCAGTCGACGGTGGTATTACGAACTTTGTTACTAGACAGCTCCCATCGTTTGGAGAAGGGTTTTGTTCGAATCATGGTGGTCAAAGTCGGTGGCTAGGAAAATAGCCCTTGTCTTGCACGGACAGTTACAGAATCCCGAAAATAAGTTGAAACAAAAATTTTTTAATCTCGTTTGGACAGCCGCTAAGGTGGTAGAGTGGATAACCAACCATTTTGTCACACATTGGGTGTCGAAGTATCCACCCCTTCATAGGGGGTTAACATTGCCCCCTACTGTTTTCTCCCATAATGTAATGACCAGTATTGGAGGCCTTAGTAGTGTCCAATGCCTGATGGACAGAGAAAGGGGGAATCTTCATATGTAAAGCCATTATTGTGGAGTTGGTAAAATGTCTGCTTTTCCGTAGCACCTTCCAGTTAGTATTTTTCCTATGTTTATTTATTGCCCATTTCTTCTTGTTTTCCATTGAGATGGTCGCTTTCCCGTTATATGATTCAATCTGGCTGACTGGATAAAATTTTTTGGTATGGAGCACCGCGGGTTTCATAATCCTTTATCCCCAGTTATGATTATAGGGTGGATCGCTGACAACCTAGAAAGGTACCGTTGTTCTGCAAGAGACCCCATCATCCTCTGACTTTTCACTCTGCTAAAATTCTCTTTGTGGGAAGATATTGTTACGAATTTTGGGGTTTCGTATTCTAAGCGTCAAATAGTTAAATTTTGCTTTTTGTTGCATCAAGATCTTTCAACTAGAACGCGAGATACGGAGTTTTGGGTTTCCTTACTGGTTTGTATAGCAATTTCTAGAAATCTCGAGAAATATTGGTCCTAGGCCTTTGGTAACCTCCATTTTGGGGATTTATTTTTGGCGCCAAATTTCGACGATATTTCCCCAAAAGTTCATAAACTGTGTTCATTAAGCGTGTACTTTTTGATAACCGACATATTAAACCGTTTTCCATCTGAAGGTTGGGTTAGAATCCATTGCGCGTCCATGTTCTAATATTATTCTTGAACCGTATTTATAAACCTTGTATTTTTCGATTACAGTTTTCTTAATCTGATGTTCCGTCTGAAGTTTGGGTTAGAATCCATTGAGGGTCCATGTTTTTGTATTATTTTTTAACCGTGTTTTTAAACTGATCTTTTCGTCTGCTGGTTTGTTTCGAAAGCACAGAGGTTATATTTTTTTCGATTTTTGTATGGAAGTGTTCTTAAACCGCCTTTCTGTCTGTAGATGGTTTAGAAGCCAGGAAGCGTCCATATTGTTACGAATTTTCGGGGCAACCCTCTATTCTGGGGCTTAAAATAGTTCAAAATTCGTATTCTACGCTTCAAATAGTTAAATTTTGCTTTTTGTTGTATCAAAATCGGTCAACTAGAACGCGAGAAACGGAGTTTTGGATTTCCCTATTGATTTGTACAGCAATTTCTATAAATCTCGAGAAATACTGGTCCTAGGCCTTCGGTAACCTCACTTTTGGGGATTTATTTTTGGCGCAGAATTTCGCGATATTTCCTCAAAAGTCGCCAAGCTTGGCGACATTTTGGTCATTTGGCGCCGTTTTTCCAATGGTGCTTTTAAAGTTAGTTTTTCTGCATTAACATCATATAATAGCCTAGTATTACTCTTCTATATTAAGCAATCAAAATTGGGCTTGTTCTAGTTCGTTCCACGGATGGTTCTCTCTGGAACCCTCCACGGTGTTATTCGAAGACTATAAAAGCGCCCGTTGAGCGGCCGCTTTTATAGACTTAACGCTGACTTAAACGGGCTCCACCAGTTTAAGTCAGTGTTCATCGAGCTCTCGTTGACTAAGTTTGCTGCGTTATGCTATAGAAGCGGTATTTTCGCTTGCTTTTTCGAAGCCTTGTTTTAAAGTGCTGTGTGCAGATTCTTCCTTTCTGAGTCTTGAGGGACTGCTTGCGATATCCCTCGTATATTTCGACTGAATTTTTGCCTGTGGAAGTGTTTTATTTTGCGTGAGAAATACAGCATTTGTGAAAGCTTCTGATCTAAGCGGACTGTTATAAGCACGTTATTGCCTGATTGTGCTTGTGAATTTTGTGCAGTCGGTCGTTCCACTAAGTTCTAGAAGCAATAAAGTTCGTTTTCCATTCTGACAAGTGGACTCTTTACTAGACCTCTCTACACCTACTGGACTTTAGAACGACGAACCCAGGAACAAGCAGAGTTTTCTGCAACAATATCGCCCAGATATGTCCACTTTTAGCTAAGGAAAAGACCTAGAAATTCGTATCTGTAGTGGATCTCCTTACTAGTTCAGCTCTTGCCGCTTTTCGTCTTTTATCAGGAACACGACTGCCCTAGTGCCAAAACTCCTTAAAACTGGAATACTCCGTGTCTTTGCGATTCAGAACTCTATGAACGGATGTCATGTTAACACGCTCTCTGCGCTTCATACTTTTATGAATGTTTTTTTTTTTTTTTTTTTTTTTCAGGAATTTTAGGAAGACAGAAAGCCAATTACTTACTCGAGAAACTACTAATACTTTACTTAGCCAATTACGTTTGGTTAAGTCATCAAAAAGGGCCTTAATATTCATTAATTTTGATTTGTGCTCAAGAAACTAGAATGTTTCTACAACATGAAAGGGCTCTCAAAACGGGCCTGTTTTTCCCGTTCAGACATCCAAGATTTTTTTTTTTTTTAATCTTTTTTGGTTCTCATGACTTTACTCATGCTTTCAGAGCTCACTTCCCCACTTTATTTTTATCATAGAGGCTTTAAAGCTTAATTAGTTTCAGCAATACTTCAGTAGTTAACACTAATTGTTAGTAGCGTATATATATAGGCTTCCATTTCGAGGGGAAGGGGACGATTCGGTATATTTTACACTTTATTGTTCTAAATTTAGAAGAAATGTTCCAAAATAGCTCCTTTTTAATAATTGCTTTACAGTTTCGGAGGGGGGTCCGCCGCCCCCCCCCCTCAAATGCTCCCCTGGTAGTTGTTTATTAGAGCAATAGTTTTCTCTATTTAGGATATCAATAGCTTACTCTAATTAATCTCGAGACTTAATCGAGAAATCCTGGAGTTACAAATAAATAGATGGTTATTGGATCTTGAATTTAGGGCTTTTGAATTCACGAGCCTCGTCTTGTCAGGCGTTGAAGGTCGGTCAGTTGTTGTCCTTCAGGGCCGGCCCAAGGGGGGTGCGAATGTAGGCGATCGCCTAAGGCCCCGCGTTTATAGAGGCCCCGCTCCTGGGCCATTTTATTGCTATCTCATAAGACATGATAGAGAAGAGGCCCCGCTCTTACGCTTCGCCTGGGGCCCCGCACGCCCCTCGGGCCGTCCCTGTGTCCTTAGTTGGTGGGATGATGCATACCGTTAGTGTACCGTGGTACCGTTACTGCATAGGTGGGGAGAATCAAATGAGCAATGAGGGAGGAAAACGCAGTTATAGTAGAATGTCACTTTGATTGGTTGAAATCTGCGAGCGGGTTGTTGAAACTATCCGAATAATTTGTTGATACGATAGTTGTGTTAACCCTTTAACGCGCAGTGTTCCCGCTCTGGGAACACCAAACTCTGACGCTTTTGACTGTAGCCAGTCACGAAGAATAGATTTGATTTCTATAAAAATAGTTGCGGGTGACATAGCTCCACGAGAATCCTTTACTTTTTAGCACGGCATTTCCCGTAAAAAGATTATTTTTAACAGCACTGATATCTGCTGAAAAATGGAAGAATGCGAGAACAGCTGGATAGATTGCCCAATGCTTAAAATAGGGCAGCCGCTGCCATCGCTCGACTTAACTACCAGCAAGATGGCGGATGATCGAAACGTTCATCGCGTGCCACAGATCCAGAGACACTTTTTTGACGCAGCTGGCTGTGTCACAAATCTGTGGCACGCGATGAACGTTTCGATCGTCCGCCATCTTGCTGGTAGTTAAGTCGAGCGATGGCAGCGGCTGACCTTTTTTCAGCATTGGGAAAGGGTTGCGCCTCAAAGGGTTAATAGCGATCATTGCTGTTTGAGTCTGGTACAGTGGCGAATGCAGACAAAACTTCTGAAGTGGGTGACAAAATGTTTTTTGTCCCCTTTTCTTGTCAATTCATTTGCTTTGTATTATAAGTCGATCTTTGAGAATGTAAAATTAGTTCGTCTGGGGGGGGGGAGAAGGACGTGCCCGTCCCCCCCCCTTTTCCTCTGGATCCGTCAGTGATCTGTTATTCATTTCATAATTAAGTTATTGTATTTGTACTAATTGTGTACGTCATTTCATAG
Organism: Cheiracanthium punctorium; assembly: GCA_038373885.1. Classification (NCBI taxonomy): domain Eukaryota; kingdom Metazoa; phylum Arthropoda; class Arachnida; order Araneae; family Cheiracanthiidae; genus Cheiracanthium; species Cheiracanthium punctorium. Next base: position 25,195 of record JAWZYV010014242.1, read on the forward strand.
AATCATTACGTTTTACATGACAAATCCTTTTGAGTTTCGAAGGGTTAGGTGAAATTTTCTTATTGTCCATTGCTTGTTATGTATTTACAGATCGGTCCAATTTTAAATAACAGAAAATCAGTGAGGTACACATTTTTAATGACTTCCTTTCTTCAATGCATTGAAATGTATGTACAAAAATTCAAAAGATAGACTGCTACATTTGTTCGTTGTATGTAAATGTATTATTACTTAATTCAATTTACCTTCGTATTCCTATCTGTGTCCAGACTGTTTGCATGACTTTTTCCAGTTTTTGTTGATGCCAGCAGTAATAGATAAATATTTGACATCAGGCGCGTGCATAAGTGATTATTTATTTGAAAAAAATTATGTATAAAAAGTGAAAACTTTACAGATTACTTGATAAAAATATTTTGGGAAATTAAGATTGAACGTTCTTGAATGAAGGATGGGGAAATCAAATAACGTTCGAAAAGTTTTGTGACTGACAGCGAAAAGGCTAAAATTGAAGTGTTCCAAATTGTTACAAATCAAAAACCGTTGTTCTCTTGTTTGTTCCTCAGCAGCCTTATTTAAGGGGGACTGTTTTTATGTGGAAGAATCGTAACATGTAGATTTAAGTCTGAAGTTTCCACTTAAGTACGTGAAGTTTCTATTTTAAAGTTCATGACGTTATTCAGATATTTTCTCAAAACTTGATTTGAGTTGTAACGGTTTTCTTCCAAGCGATCGACAGATGCAGGTATATACTAGAGATGAGTTCGGGCTCATTTTTTGAAGCCCGAGCCCGAGGACTTCTAATCCGACCCGCCCGAGCCCGAGCAATATTATTAAAGTCGGAGCCCGAGCCCGCCCGAGCTTGAAATTTCAGCTAAAGATAAAAAACAAAAAATTCAATTACTTCATTGATAGAATACAATAAATTTTATAGTTTGTGCAAATTAAAGACAAATAGAGTTGCAAACTCCCAATGCACTTTCTAATTCTTTGTATCCATTCTTTATCAAAAAATGTAGGATCTCATGACTAACTAAGGAATATAAACCGCCGTTCTAAAATACCCAAAGAGCTTCACGCACCTTCTAGGCGCCCGTACCGCTATTTTTATTGATTTATTTATTTTTTATAAGTACTTTTATTTTCCTCATGAATCACTTTTTAAAATCTGTTTCAAGCAGTATGTTCAATAAAAGAAAAATTTTTCACGAGCCCGAGCCCGAACACAATTGTGAATTACAGAGCCCGAGCCCGGTTCGGGCTCGGGCTGAGCCCGTCTCATCTCTAGTATATACCGGGTGCTTCAAAATTTATGTTAAGACGATTATTTTTTAAACCGTAAGTGATCGAAACTTACTTCCAATTAGAAAAGTTCATCAAATTAGGAGTAGCTTTCAGATATGGCATTTTTTTTACTGGGGATTTTATATATACATTAAAATACGAAATTTAATTTTTATGCGATCCCTCCCTTCCTACCCTTTATATTTAGAAGAATGTTGCTCTTTGCCTAAGAAAATTAATAAAACAGATCCCGTGTCTCTAAGTGGAATAGTTTCCGAGATATATCAATTTGAAAATTTTGGCAGAAAAATGTAATTGCTTTTCAACTGACGTAAATTTATGTTAATAGTCACTCCATAAACAGAATTAAAAACCTCAAATCCTAATTTAGCTAGAATTTTCTAGTAACGCATGGTTGGCAGTTTCTAGTGAAAGTTACCACACCATAGCAACCTACACCATTATTTTGTCATTCTCTTTTACACTTTAACCTTCTCTATAAGATTTATGTAATCAGTCGATGACCCTCGACCCCTAAAAGACTAAATTATCTCATATTTCATAAAGCAGTACCGATCATTTTAGGTAAAACGGCAGCTGTTAATTTCGCAGATTGGAACACGTTTAATTGCTTTTCCCAACAATGGGATCTTTATTTATCTTTTATCAACTCATAGTGGGTCCCTTAAAGTAAAGATTTTTTCGCCGGAAAACTGATACCAACACATTAGGTAAAGTGGTGTAAGTCATCATTTTCCAAATTAATTCTCTCGCTAGCTATTCCACGTAGAGACACGGCATTTGTTTTATTAATTTTCTTAGGCAAAGAGCAACATTCTTCTAAATATAAAGGGTAGGAAGGGAGGGATCGCATAAAAATTAAGATATTAATTCTAAGATAAGATATTAATTAAGATAAATTCTTAATTAATATCTTAAGAATTTATCTTAATTAATTTATCTTAATTAAGATATTAATTTTCTTAAGATAAGAGATTTCTTAAGAGTAGGAAAGCTGGGACCGTATAAAAATTAAATTTCGTATTTTAATATGTATACAACCCCCAGTAAAAAAAATGCCATACCTGAAAGCTACTCTTAATTTGACGAACTTTTCTAATTAGAAGTATGTTATCACTTACGGTTCAAAAAATAATCGCCTTAACATCTATTTTGAATCACCCGTGTATTTAAACGTTTGTGTAAAAGGTGTATGAATAAATAAATATGTAATTATATAAATGTATATATAATATAGTTTAAGTTGGTGTGTGCAACTTGTATCTGTATGCAACTATAGTGCATGTGTCTGTTTATGTGTCCATGTGGGTATTCTAATTAGTTGCATGCATGTTTGTGTTTGTGACAGAGTGAATAGATACGAATGGAGTAGCTATAAAAGTTTATGTGGTACACGGCTATGTGAATGTATGTTTACATGTTGTGCGTGTGTTATGTATGCTTGTGTACAGATGCGTGTGCACGCGTAGCTATGAAGTGGATGTATATGAGTGCTCGTGACGTGAGTATTTGTGTGTGTATGCTTGTGACGAGAGTTTGTGGATAATACTATGTGAATGTATGCATGCCTGTATTTATGTGTGCAGTACCTGTGTAAGAATGTGTGCTAGGTGTACATGTGCATGTGTTGTAACTGGTTGTATATGCTTGTGATGTCAATGTGTGTGTGGTAATGCTTGTGGCATGACTGTTTGTGTCTACACACGAGTGCGTGAATGAATGTATCCGCGTGTGTGAGCGAATGCTTTGTATGGGTGTATCTGCAGTGAATGTAGGAGCCTTTGCTTGGGATGCGAGTGTGCGCATGCTTGCTATGTATGCTTATGATGCGAATGTGTACATGCTTGCTTTGTATGCTTGTGATGCGAATGTGTGCATGCGTGCTTTGTATGACTGTGATGCGAATGTACACATGCTTGCTATGCATGCTTGGGATGCGAATGTGTGCATACGTGCTTTGTATGACTGTGATGCGAATGTACACATGCTTGCAATGTATGCTTGTGATGCGAATGTGTGCATGCTTGCTTTGTATGCTTTTATGCGAATGTATGCTTGTGATGTGAATGTGTGCATACTTGCTTGTGATGTGTGCTTGCAGGAGCGAAGCAGAGTCAAAGGGAGCAAAGCTCCGCACGTACGCAAGACTGGAAGAGCTGTCTGATTGGAGATCGGGCGATGCGAGACCATGACCCATCCCAGCGCTGGACCTGGTACCCGGATGTCATGTGACCGCTAGCGGTCCTGCACTCGAAGGAGGTAAGTGAATCTACTAGGTCGCTTAATACAGCGTTGCGAAGCTCGCTGCTTGGTTTCGCGTTACTTTACAGTGGCAAGTGCTTGAGATTTCGTACTTTTTCGGAACAAACCACTAGACTTCGTGATTATTAAAGACTTCTGTTTAGAGAAAAAGGTGGGAACGCTGCCTCCCAGTCCAAACAGTGAGGAGGGGTAGATACCGAAGGAATCATCGCATATGATTAATTACAATTACAGTGGAACCTGCTATGTCGCAGGTTATACATGCTTTACTTCAGGGGCCGTAAGATTAGAAGATGATGTAGTATTCCATTTTATGCGGTGTGTAAGTAGCAATAACTCAGAGAGATTCTCCAACAAAACCACCTAACTTGATTTTATTTGAAGCCAGGCAAACATCTTACAAATTTATTAGACACCAAGGGTGCGGGGATGGACTGCCGAATTTATGCGGCCTACCAGATGCTCAAACCGGACCTAAAGTGATGTTCTGTAGGAGCGAAACAATTATACCTAACCTACAAACTTGGCAGTGCAGCGGTAACACAAAATACGCCATTGAACAAAAAAAGGCGCACACATCCGGAGCGGTTAAGAATAAATAAATGTATTAATTTTATAAACAAAAGCAACTAGGCGCATAAATTTAAAAAGGTTACCAAAACGTGTGAATGACGAAAATCGCCAATATGACATCTGTGAGAGACTGCTGACCAAAGCAAAAATTAACAGTCCCGCCCAAAGTGAGCAACTGCAAAAAAATTCCCTTTTAACGTATTGAATAAGAATTAGCAAAACTGCTGTCATAAACCACAAAGAACCAAAATGCATTGAGCGGATGTGAGGGGTTGTATATAACATTCACCGCATAAAATACAGGACAGGGGTTATATACTAGTGCCAAGGTGCAATATGTGATGTCGGCATCACACCTGCTAAAGTGACCACCTTGGTAAAGCGACCACCTGTCTATAGTGACCACTTTCGTAAATTTTCACTCTCTGTTCATCGCACACTGCAAGATTTGTAAGGTGACCAACTTTATAAGATGACCAGTTTCGTTGTTCCCGAGAGTGGTCACATTAGACAGGTTGCACTGTAGTTCAAATCAAGCCGTTTGTCGAAAAGTTCACTGCTCAAATTCACGGCAAAATGTTATCTGCAGTAGTTTTAAACTGCAGCGGATTGCATTTCCCCTTAGACCCAGGACCCTAGTGCAGTCAATCAGCCTTAATCCACAAACAAATTCTGTATTACTTTGTATATATTAAAGACGCAGGCACAGATTCTATAGCGATTAACGCGTATCTTTCTTTTTAAATGGCCGTCGCTTCTGCCCTTTGAAGTGCAGAATGCCTATACAGAAATTTAGGGTATCGATGATAAAATTTAAATTGATATATATCCCCCGTACAAAAAAATTACCATTGAGCAGTAGAATGTACCCCACGCATTAATAGGTGATGTACAAAACTTAAACATTTTATCCTAAAACGTGTCGAGGTATGAAAATAAACATAAATTGCCTCAAACAACTTTTCGATGGCTCGCCAAGAAGAAAAATCATTTCCAATGATTGCATCTTAGGGGGTTGCTTACAAATCACGAAATTATTAAATCTTGGGTATTAAGGGGGAAAAATTAAAATTTCGTAAATTAATGAAGTCCAAATTGAATGTTTTTTAAATAATTTTATGATTGCCAAGAAGGCTTGTTACGCTTTTCGCCCGCATGCATATTCGTAATATTCTTTGTTACGCCATTCAAAGAGCTGGACGGATTTCTACAGCTAAGGTGTCGTTGTATTTGTCATTCAAGTCTCTTATAGGTTACAATATAAATAATACGATGATAAAACATGATGCCTGAATAAATGAAAAATGGTGAATTTTGGACCCCATAATGGGTGGCTCGGAAATTTTCTTCTTCGTCCAATCCAATCCAATCCAGTAGGATATAGAATGAAGGGTTTTAAAAATGGATCACAAAAACTATATACAGCTTTTTTATACTATATACAACTTTTTTAACCCTTTATCTACACTTCAAAAAAAGTCTGTCAAATTTACAGAAAAAAATTGTCACCCAGGACGTCAGTTTATTTCCGTTTTGTTTTTTTTTTTACTGAAGTCTTCCGTAAATTTTACAGATTCTCAGTTTATTTTACTGAAATTTTCTGTATACGGAAAAAATACTGGAGACTTTTGTAAAATATACAGAAGGAAACAAACATCCTGGCTGGCGGTTTTTTTTCTGTTAAATTAACAGACTTTTTTTTGCAGTGTACCGGCGGTACTTAGAAGTACTGTTAAATTAAAACTGCAAAAAAAGGGAAAATCTATTCATTGTAACCATTCCTTTGAAAAATCATTTCCGAATACTTCATTGAATCAGCTTATATCGCAATTGTACGTTCTATTAGGGCGGACAGTTCCAAATAGACATCTTTCCACTCACTTTCTAAATCATCTTGTCGTGCCCCTCTCCTCCCCCAAAAAGAGCATGAGTGAATTTTCAGACGTCTGTTTTAGGATGAAAGGATTAGATATTCTAATAGTGTATCTTTCAACGGGTTACTTGAAAAAGACTCATTCACTGTTTACATAATCAGTCATCCAACGTATATAGCTTATGCTTATTTAATTTTTTCGTCATTTTCTTTTGTATTACATGAATCGGTATTCATCATTCATTGCCTAACTATAGCAAGAGGAAAGAAATAGATTCAGCGTGATACTCTTGACATTTCTTAATTCAGTAGATAAAGGGTTAAGGAGAGTAAGAATAAAGGAGAATAAAATAAAGAACGGAAGTATTAGGCTAAATCCTTCGCTTTAGGAAAGTTAAGAATTCTTAACTTACGTAGTACATATTCGGAAGGTAAAATTTAGTACATCCGTTGGCAGTCACGTAAATATGTCCGGGATCTTCATCTATAGTGGTTACAATCAGATCTCTTGGTGTCAGGGCTGGATAGCTGTTTCCCGAGCTACAAAAACGCAACTCGTATTGGCTCGTGGATCGCCTGTACAGGTGGCTGTAAGCACGGGATCGGCTTGCTTGGTTACTTTTAACTGGCAAGTTTGGAAATCGTTAGAAATCATGGCAATCACGAGAAAGAAGCAATGTTTTTACCAATTAAAAGAATAAATAATAAGAAAAAAGGAGGTTCCACATTCGTCGAATTTTTTTTAATGTTCTGCGGCAATATTTTACAACGGGAACCGATTACGATGATTCTTTTTTTATTCAGAATTAAGTACCATATGTCCCACATGAATGCTTCAGTTGAGTACATTCCTGCCCTTACAACAGAGAGAAGGGACCTTATCATATTCGTCATTTTTGTTAAATTTCAAATTAAGAACTGCAGCTCAATCTAAGTCTTCTTCTTACCATGTCTGATCAACACAAAAATGTTCGATAACTGGTAAAAAGAATATTTTTCTCTCTTAAATCCAAGGACATGGTCAAACTGGTTTAGAAATGTATTCATTTAAATGAAATCAGTCACCATGTGCTTTCTCGAGTTACAATCTCAATATTTTTAAGCAAAGACAATCGCAGTGAAGGGATTGCAATGCCAATTTTCTTGAATTTTGCTTCCCGTCTTACCATATAGTTACGCTGATCCCTAACTCACTGATTCACTAACAATTCAGAGTAACCACTCCAAGATAAGACTTTTAACGGTATGACTCCCAAAAGATAAAAAAGTTAAACACTAAAAGCCTAATAACATCGACACCGTTGGCACGTTCCTCTTGACATTTTTTATAATTATGTAAAAATATAGAAAACAATCTGCGTTCCTTTAAAAATCTCAAAATCCACCCGTTCCCTCATTTTTAAAGCGAGTTTTCGATCTTTTTAGCTCCATTTTATTTCTGATAGTCCAAAAAGTGAATCATTTGCGTGACAAAATTACCAGTCGCAAGTGAAAATTGCGTCATATTGAAGTCCAGTCATTCCAATTCGTCCTAAACAGTTTTTCCATATAACATATTTAATCAATTTTTTTATTTATTTAAAGAATATCGTCTACATGAAGCATTGATACAAGAGCGTCTTTTTACCCAAAACGAAATCTTTCGAATGTGAAAAGTTTCCGCGCGTTGCCAGAAGCGCATGAAATTCGATTTGGGCATATAACACAAATTGAATATGAACTTATTTATTTTAGGTGGACGAAAATTTAAATATATTGAATTGTAGACCTATTTTTCTAGCCCCCGCTGTCAATGCCTCCACAACAGGCTTTGGCTTCTATTTTTAAAAGATTTTTACGATCGACAATCGCTCGCTGTGGTGAAGTGGAAATGAAAACAATAACATGTCCAATGCTAGAGATCGGAGGAGCCTTTTGAGTTCTTTTCAAAGTGTTTGTCTCCTTTTAGGTATTTCAGTGATCCTAAAACTCCCCACGATCTAAACTTCTCGAATCTACTGAAATGTAGATTTTTAGCCGACCCCAAAAAATAGGGTTTCCGTCGAAGCTCCCCCCCCCCCCCGCCCTCACACGATGGACACTTTTTTTCCATCCAGTGTCTGTTCAGCGTATTACCACTTGTCGATAATTCTTTCACCTTAGGAGGTCGACTCAAGGACGGGCATTAATTAGGGTCAAGTCCTGCTCTAGCATGAATGAAAACATGGGGCAAACTTATATTGGAGTTAGAACCGATCCTAGACTGCCGGCCGCCTTTCTCCAGATGTACCGTGAATGCGAGTTAGATCACAACCGTCTTAAAAAGTCCTCTGCCCAAGGCATACGTCCCACATGAAGGCTTGCCATAACACACAGAAAAACAAACCTGTTAGCGTAAAGAAAAAAGCTAGGACTTTGTTGTTTTGACTTTAATTCTTGAGTTCACTATTTTAAATCTTGAAGATCTTATTTTACTTTAATTCTTGAGTTATCTATCTTAAATCTTTGAAGAAGAATGTTGACTTGTTTCATTTTGCTTTATTCGTGAAAATCTAGTCACTCTTTGTTTCCTAAAAAGATAAAAGAAACTATGGGGTGCTTCTCCCCTGATGCCGTAAGATTGATGATATAAAAATAAAATTTCGTCCTCGTCGCACGATCGCAAAAGATGACTGGGAAACAAATATCTGGGAAACAGATATCTGGGAAACAAATAGTGTGTCAGATTGGAGATAACAGGAGCTTTCGTTGGGCTTTCGTTTAGCGTAAGGTGAACAAACGTCTCCATTTTATGGCGCCAGTCGAAAATTTCAGGACTTTTTTCAATTTGTCCCCACAATATAAAACAAATTGTGGATAAAATTTCATTTACAATAGTTATTTCTTTCCAATTAAAAAAAAATTGTTTTCCTTTATTTTATGAACGTTAATAATTCTTCAGTTGAATAAAAATAGAAACTTATTTGAGAGGAGCATTGAACTGACAGAATGTGCCCTTTTTTGTTTCAAAGTTGGGGACACAATGTTGATATGTCCCCAATTCTTCATTCAGAAATCTCGTCACCTTAGTTTAGCATCTTCAAAATTATTACAGGGTAGGACTGGACCGATCGTGGCGCCTCTTTTGAGGTTGAAGCACATCACGAGACAGGACATTAGCAGAACGACAGCCTAACGACCGTTCTTGCATGGTATGCACTGTGACACTTGCATGTTCACGATGCAATTATCAAATACTGAGCAAATTTTTGCGCGTAACAATTAAAATTAAAATTTATTAATCTATTGGTTTTAAAAGAATTTGGGATGCTCTAGATGGAACGGGGGGAAATGTAAACTAAAAATAAACAGGGTGCATTATTTTATAGCTAAAAAACATTTTTTTATATAGAAACCCATTCTAAATTTCAAAATCCAGTTTTTAAAATTTTTTTATGCGTGGAAAAGAAGAGTTGTACCGTAATCGGAAGTTCGATTGGCGATGATTTGAATTTCCCCCAGCATCCTTCAAATCTAGTTGGTTTTAGAAACTTTTATTAAGAATCTTGAATAAAATTGAAAAAATAGTAAAAATCACTTTTTTCATTTCACTTTAAATTGAAAAAAAAATCATTTCAGAATAGTAAAATACAATTCAAATTTTAAGAAGTTGTTCGCAACTTTTGAGTTTGAAATTTTTTTTTTCAAAAATGTAATGTACAAATTATCTGAAAACTAATTTTTTTAATTTTTGAGTTGAAATTTTAGTAATGAAAAATATCATTGAAAAGTATAATTTTTAAATGATTAAATTTCACATCCGTAATATTTTTCAGATTGTTTATCTATGTAGACTTGCAAATATAAAAAAAGTCGCCATAGACCTTTTTTTTTATTATTATTGGAGCAAAATTACTTTTAGTTTAATTTCTGTAATGTAAAAATATAAGAAGTCTTCTGCAAAAAGCATTTTTTAAATTATTAATTGAAAGTAATTACAACTTAAAAATTTCAAAACTTTCAAAAATAAAATTAGGTCTATTTAATTTTCTAAGATTTTTCATACGTGCAGAGTTGATAAGGTATCATATGCGTGAGTAACAAAAACATTGTTTTTAAAAATCATGTAATAGTTAATCATTCTCTTCTATCATTCGAAATCTCGCTGAATTCAACATTTAAATTTATGCATTGAAACATTTTGATATGTAACATTTCATGTGTTTTTTTTCACAAAGTTTTTATTTATTTTACCGTTTAACACCAGTATTTTGAGTGTTTTTTCTGTAATTTTGATGTTTGTTTAACATGCACAGCAACCTCTAACAAAAATAAATAAGTAGAAATGTAAGCGTTGTTAATTTTTTTATTGCATAGAAGAACATTCAGATGCATGTTTATGTTTTCCAACTTTATATGTAGTACAGCTTTCCTTTAAAGAAGACTGCATATTGTTTAGTTATCTTTGTAATTATTATTAAATGTTTGTAAAAATTCAATGAAAACTTAGCCTGATTTTTCTCCCAGCAAATTTCATTTCTAGTGCAAAGTGACCACTATCAAACGTCAGCGGTTTTACATGTAGATGTAGAATTGCAGATGTATGCAAAATTTAGCAAATATTTCTGGTCATTATAAAAAGATTGATTTTGTTTTATGTCAATGTATTGTTTTGTAATTTGCTTAAATATAGTGTAACTCCCAAACAAAAACCAAAAAAAAAATGTTTCTTTTTGCATATTGTTAACAAATTGCTAAAAAACAGGACATCTGTGATAATGATTTTTTATATTTGCAGTGTTATGAGAAGTTTTAGGACATTGAAAAGGGTTGTCTAGATATTTTTTTACACAACTGTGTAATTTTAAATACTGTTCGGTGAAGTCAATGAAAAACATTTATTTCGACATATTTTCTCTTTTGTTTTTGGAAAAATTAACTTTAAGTGTGAAACGATCGCCGTTGAGCTTCACCCATCCTGATTTCATATGAAGATATGTCACTTAATGTAAATTTTACTATGCACAATACTTTAAAACATTTATTCATGCAAAATAATGCATGTTTGATGTCTATGCTTATATTAATATTGAAGACATTTCTCAATATATCAATCAGGTAATGTGCAAATAATTAAAGATATGAATTTAAAAGATGAGATTAGAATTACATATTAAAAGAACCCTCGGAAAGTATCGGAAGTCTTAAAATAAATAAAAAACAAAACAAAACAAATACAGTTACTTCTACATGTTGGCTGTCGATAGCAATCAATTCAAGTTCACCCGGGTGCCATGAGTGAGTCCACCATGTTACTTTTTCCCTGTAGGCACTCTCTTGTAGAGAGGTGAAATACATGTATCTCAAATGACGTTTTTATATTCAAGATGTTTTGTAGAAAAGTATTAAATTTCTCTTTATATGTATTTCATTTTGTTATTAAAAATAATATTAAAAAGAAAAAGACATGGTTTGAAAAAAGTCTCTAAACAACAAAAGCTTTGCTAAAAAAAAGAAAGAAAAAGCATTGCTTAAAAAAAAGAAAAAGCATTTCTAAAAAAAAAAGAAAAAACATTGCTAAAAAAATGAAAAAGCATTGCTAAAAAAATAGCATTTAAAAAAAAGGAAAAGCATTGAAAAAAAGAAAAGAAAAGCATTGCTCAAAAAAGAAGAAAAAAGAAAAGCATTGCTTAAAAAAAAAAAAAAAACTTTAAAAATGGTCGAAAAAAATGCGAAAAAAAAAGAAAAAGCATTGCTAAAAAAAATTAAAAAGCATTGCTAAAAAAATTAAAAAAGCTTTGCCTTAAAAAATTTGTTTTAAACAAAGAGCATTGTATAAAAGCATATGTAAATATACACATGTACATATTCGTACGTACAGCTCTATAACTGGATAAAATGTGTGTTGTTTTATTGAAATACGTGTAATATTTCTTTGTATGTATTTAGTTGCTAATAATACTTATGGCACCCTAGTGAAACAATATTCCATGAAAACCATGAGCATATCGCCGGTGATCTAAATTTTGTTACTGATAAAATATCGTTATTTTTACACCAGGTAAACAATACAAATCAATTTCTTTTAATCTATTTATATATTTCTTATCCAGGCGGCTCGTCCGGCAGTGGTCCAGTCGGCTAAACTCGGTTCCCATTAAGAACACCGAAAGTGAATCAGCGCCGACCTAGGTCAGTGCTTGGGAGGGTGACCACCTCTCTCGACTGCACTGCTGCACTCGTGCATAGTATTTAACATTTTGAGGTCTAAGTTCAAGAGTTTTTGGGAATGAAATTTATCTTTAAAATCTCTCTCTGATCTTTAAAAGTACAGACTATATAATTGCTTTCTTTTTAATTACTGTGTACGGAAACTTTATATGCATGTATCTAAATCTAAAATTTTTAAAAAAGTATGATGTGGACACCACATGACTTCCTTGTTTGTCTATTAAATCATAAATATTTTCGGTGCATCTAAACTTATTTTGTTTGAAAGAGATAAAATACTGAAAAAAATGCAAAGGTTTAGCGATTTCTATCCAAATATTTGAGATATCACCGAGCTGGGCTCAATTTGAAAGATTTGCTTTTTGGCACTTAATTGGGCGAGATATTGTCAAGATCAATACTATTTGAAAGTTTTTTTTTTACAGTTAATTGGCGATATTTCGCCGAAAGCCAACAAACTTGATACAGTTCGCAATATTTTGTGGGACAACCTCTTTTTTGGTTGTAATCACGGCAATTTTGAAAATTAATAAAAAAGAAAAGAAAATTTTGTATTTTGAATTGTTTGTTGTATGGAATATGTACTCAACATGTAATGTTGATACCAGTGTTATTTCTGCCATGTATAATGCGCTAAAAAAGTCTAAAGTGAAAGTTTAATTTTTGTCGATAATTACCTGAGCGAGTGCTTGAACCTGGGGTGAATTGCTTCAGGGGCATTAGAAGTCTTAAACCATGTAGGTAGGATGCTCGTGATATTACTTTCTTGTATTTTCTTCTTCTTGTAAATGAATTTTTTATGGATAATAACAAAAGATGGAAATATATTTTAACTTAATTTTGTAAATCATGCGCTTTATGTATATTGTGCATAGTATTGAACACCTTGAGGTCTCAGACAAAGTGTCTGTTGGATTCCAATTTCAACTCGCTGAGCTCTAAAAGTACAGACTCTGTATACGTTTGTCACCTTTTTAAAGACTGCATACGAAAAACTTTAAAATGTGTACATGTATAAATGACAGCAGCAGAAAAAAAGCAAAAATTAAATGTACAGAAATTAGCAGGAATATGTCATTTTTTGAGCATTCTCTAGTCATGTTTGTTGTGTTTTAACAAAATTTAGTAAATAATTATTAACAAATGAAACCTATTTCAGATGCATGCATAAAATTTTGGTAACTTTCTATGAGGCAAGTTTGTAAATTTTTATCGAAGAATGATGTTTTCTCTCGAAGAACTTCTTTTTTTACCTCAACACATGTTTTTTACCTGTAATTTCTCATTCAGTATTTATTTTTAGTACACACAATAGTTTTCTTCACAACAGAATATCTGGAATTTTATAATTTAAAACACATTATTAAAATATTTGTCTTCCGAATATTTTTTTAAAAATTCGTGAAAAATACTAATAAAACCACAGACCTCAAAGTGTTCAAGTTTTTAATCTTAATTATTTTGAAATCAATACTACTGTCAGAAACTACATACCAGTACTCTATCAACTGCTGTTACAGACTTTTAATTTAAGAAAATATTTCATCAAATTAATGCGCACTGTACTTACGTAAATATAATTATTTCTCCAGCCAAAAAAAAAAAATGTTTATTTTTTCTAATATAAATGCTATAATTTTTGAAGGTGATTAATAAAAAGTGAAGTTCCTGGCAATAAAAAAGTACGGAGTTTTTAACACGATAATAAAAAGAAATTGTCACAGCTTTACAAAAATCAATTAATTTAAAAGCTCACATTTTAACCCAGAACTTAAAAAAAAACTTTTTTAATGATCATCAACTGTATCCTTTAAATAGTATTGCAAATAAATATCATGCTCCCAGTTGACCCAGTAATGAATTATTCATAAGGTGTCGGCTATAATAATAATAAAAGCGAAAACAACTAAGAATATTGAACGAATAAAAACACAAAAGAAAAAAAGTGTTTTCATTGAAAGAGTAACTCCTCAAGTTGCATTAAAAAAACACATACAACATATTTTTACTCTTCGCATGCATAAATTGCATATAGCTTAAAAAATATTCCGGGCACATCACAAATAAAAAGACAATGAATGTATTCCGGCATGTTTCTGTCCAAGATGAACCTCCAACTGCCGGACCAACGCTTAGCATTCTCTCAAGAAAACTCCTACAAAGACACCACGTGCAAGAATTGTATTTCGGAAGTCCACTACAGCATATCCACTGACTGCACGCACATTCAGTCGCCATTTGAGTATTATCTACACATTTTCTTATACTGTTCTTATACCACAAGCTTCTTTCCCACACTGGATATCCGATGCAATTGTCGTACATAAGGACCCTCTCTATAGAACTGTATTTAGTATAAAATGACCACAAGAAGAAAGAGGGTTCCACAGTACGCTCCACCACAGGCACTACGCAGTCGAGCAAGAAACTTTAGTCTAAGGAGGGAAAGACTGCAATTATGTGTGCTACTTCAAATTAGTGCACAAAACGCTGCTTTATAAAGTACGTTGCAGCCATCTTTCCAAGCCTTTCTAGTCAAGCAGAGATTTGTATATTATAAAGACTGAATCCTTGTGACCACTCGAAGAAAGGCCTCCTGACGATGTACATTCCAGCATAGAAAATTTTATCTTCAAACAATTTACCCGGGATGCCTATTTGGATTCCTGACTAATCATTCCACGAGCTTCTTTGCAAGACTGTCTGTCCGATGACAGACTCGTACATAAGGACCCTCTCTAACAAACCATATTTCGTGAAAAATTACAACAAAAAAGATCGTTGCCCTACAAAGTACGCTCCATCACAGCTACTACTCAGTCGAGCAAGAGACTTAGTCTAAGTAGGGTACGCTGCAATTGTGTGTACTACATGAAATTAGTGCACAAAACGCTGCTTTATAAAGTACGTTGCAGCCAGGTTTCTACGCCTTTCAAGTCAAGGAGAGCCTTGCATATTATAAAGACTGAACTCTAGTGACCACTAGAAGAAAGGCCTCCTGACGATGTACATTCCCGCATTGAGACTTTTATCTTCAAACAATTTTAAGGATGCCTGTCTCGATTCCTAACTGGTCATTCCACAAGCTACTTTCCAAGACTGGCTGTCCTATGAGAGCCTCGCACATAAGGACTCTCTCTAAAAAACTGTATTTCGTGAAAAATTACAACAAGAAAGAGCGTTGCCCTACAAAGTACGCTCCATCACAGCTACTACTCAGTCGAGCAAGAGACTTAGTCTAAGTAGGGTACGCTGCAATTGTGAGTACTACATGAAATTAGTGCACAAAACGTTGCTTTATGAAGTACATTGCAGCCATGTTTCCACGCTTTTCTAGTCAAGGAGAGCCTTGCATATTATACTGAATGCTAGTGACCACTAGAAGAAAAGCCTAGTGACAATGTACATTCCAGCATAGAGACTTTTATCTTCAATCAATTTTAAGGATGCCTGTCTGGTCAGCCTGTCTCGATTCCTAGCTGGTCACTAACATACGACTGCAGTTGTGTGCACTACATGAAATTAGTGCACAAAACGCTGCTTTATGAAGTAGGTTACAGCCATGTTTCCACGCCTTTCTAGTCAAGGAGAGCCTTGCATATTATGAAGACTGAATGCATAGTGACCACTAGAAGAAAGGCCTCCTGACGATGTACATTCCAGCATAGAGACATTTATCTTCAAACAATTTTAAGGATGCCTGTCTCGATTCCTAACTGGTCATTCCACAAGCTACTTTCCAAGACTGGCTGTCCTATGAGAGCCTCGCACATAAGGACTCTCTCTAAAAAACTGTATTTCGTGAAAAATTACAACAAAAAGAGCGTTGCCCTACAAAGTACGCTCCATCACAGCTACTACTCAGTCGAGCAAGAGACTTAGTCTAAGTAGGGAACGACTGCAATTGTGTGTACTACATGAAATTAGTGCACAAAACGCTGCTTTATGAAGTACGTTGCAGCCATGTTTCCACGCCTTTCTAGTCAAAGAGAGCCTTGCATATTATACTGAATGCTAGTGACCACTAGAAGAAAAGCCTAGTGACGATGTACATTCCCACATAGAGACTTTTATCTTCAATCAATTTTAAGGATGCCTGTCTGGTCAGCCTGTCTCGATTCCTAACTGGTCACTAACATACGACTGCAGTTGTGTGCACTACATGAAATTAGTGCACAAAACGCTGCTTTATGAAGTACGTTACAGCCATGTTTCCACGCCTTTCTAGTCAAGGAGAGCCTTGCATATTATGAAGACTGAATGCTAGTGACCACTAGAAGAAAGGCCTCCTGACGATGTACATTCCAGCAAAGAGACTTTTATCTTCAAACAATTTTAAGGATGCCTGTCTCGATTCCTAACTGGTCATTCCACAAGCTACTTTCCAAGACTGGCTGTCCGATGAGAGCCTCGTACATAAGGACTCTAACAAACTGTATTTCGTGTAAAATTACAACAAGAAAGAGCGTTGCCCTACGAAGTACGCTCCATCAAAGCTACTACTCAGTCGACCAAGATACTTAGTCTAAGTAGGGTACGCTGCAATTGTGTGTACTACATGAAATTAGTGCACAAAACGCTGCTTTATGAAGTACGTTGCAGCCATGTTTCTACGCCTTTCTAGTCAAGGAGAGCTTTGTATATTATAAAGAGTGTAATGCTAGTGACCAGTAGAAGAAAGGCCTCCTGACGATGTACATTCCATCAAAGAGACTTTTATCTTCAAACAATTTTAAGGATGCCTGTCTCTGCTTACATATTTTCTGCATAGTGGTGGGTCGGCTAAAAGCACCAGGAGGACTCCCCAGAAATGACCAAGGGTCCCGACGATGTCCGTTCCAGTAAAATATATTTATCTAAAGATACTCTTCCAAATCTGTTTGCCCAACAGAGGCTTTGTACATACGGACATTGTTTAAATTATAGCAAAAGAAATTTATACAAAACAAACATGAAAATCTGTGAAACGGAGTGCTACAAAGTGTATAATCTATAGTCTTTTATGAACCTTTCTCTCAAACAGAAAACTTCTACATATGGAGAGTGGTCTACCAGCAGAATTTGTATTGAATGACCACAAGCAATAAAGCTTCTTAACGAGGAACGTTCCTTTAAATATAGACATTTTTCTGAGTCTGTCTGCCTTAGAAAATAGTTAACCTGCTGAATTTCTTAATTAATGACCACATGCGGACAACGGTCAGCTGCGTAAGGAAGTACTTTCCAGTGTGGAATTACTTATGGGCACTTACTTTCGATGAGGGACTTCTGCATAAGAATACATTGTTAGTGATCTACTAACTGAAATGCATGCTTTAATGTAAAATGATGTCTTCAAAACTGTGTCCCAGGATAGCACTATCCATCTATAGGCATTTTTCAGGCCTGTCTATCTAGCAAGAACCTTCTATATAGAGAGAATCCTAGTGGTCTTTCAACTAAATTTCGTATAAAGTGACCATAGGAACCACAGCTGTCAAACAAAATGCTTTCCAGTGTAGACATGTTAATCTACTGCAATTTTACAAGCCTTTTTTTTTTTGACCAGCTGGAGTCTATTACGTAAGGAGTGATTGCTGGTAAATTACGAACTGAAATTCATATAAATGCCTTTTTAAGCCTATGTATATAAGAGTTTTGCGCACAAGGACTGGTCGCTGGTGGTGCACTGAATTTTTCAGTAAGTGACCAAAAGAGTGAATGCTTCCTAAAGAAGTGCCTTCCAATACAGAAAAGTTTATCAACAAAGTTTTCCAAGCTTTCTTGCTGATTGAGAGAAAATTCGTGTAAAAGGACCACAGGTTAAAAGCTTCTCAAAAAAAATTCACAGCAGCTTGTTACATGTGTGCATACACAAAGTTTAGAATTTATAATGCAGATAGGAATATTCACAGTTTAATATTCGCGTTGTACAAGATTATTTTGTTTTGACTGCGAATAATTTAATCGTAGAATTTGAATTTATGTGCATTTTTTGAGTTAAATATGAGAGTCAATCATTTATAACCAGATCTATCCTTTAACTTCTGAAAATTAAATATTACTGGGAGCATGAAATTTCTTTATATATGTGTAATATATACATATTTTTTAATGTAAATATAAAATTATTGCAGCAGGCATAGATGTATTTATAAACTTATTAACTATTCGAAATACAATGGAAAAAATAATATTTAAATTGCATTTTATCTGTTACAATATTTATAATTTATGTATATATTATTTCTAAATTTTTTTTCATTTGAGGAAGTACCATTTGTTAAAAAATATGTTGGTATATCTATAATCTTTTCCCATTGTTATTTTTATAACTTGAAGATTATATTGTTAACCCTCTCGTCACCCTGAACCTCATATGAGGCTCGTACTTCAAATAGCAATATTTAGAGAAAAAACAATTGAATTTAGTATTTTTTTCTTTCAGTGATATCAATATCATTAATTCATGTAGAAAGTATATGGGGCTCTTAACTAGATGAATAAATCGTGCCTAGATTGCAGTACTAGTCAATTTAGATCATTTTTTCAGTTTTCGCTTCATTGCTTCAGGACAAAAATTAAAAAAATATTGACGCTGCTTTTTTACCGTTTTTTTTCTTTTTAGGGTAAGTATAGTTTTTTTCTTATTCCTCAGCCTTTACCTAATATGTGCATCCTTTTAAATTAATTTTATCATAACAAAATGCTTCGAAAATGCAGAAATTAATATTAGAAAAATCTAATATTAATCGAAATTAGAAAAAAATGTTTTTGCATGATTTATAATAGTATTTCAGATGCATTAAATGCTGGACAGATTTTTTTTCTCTGATTTTTCATAATTCGGTGATGAGAGGGTTAAGTTGGTATAAAGTGATATAGGATGAATAATGTGTAAATAAATTATTAAAGCAAGTCTTTCAAATGTAATTCGAAATATATTGGGAAAAAAATTAAGAGTAATTTTATACGTTACAGTATTTATAATTACGCATGTATTAATTATGTATGTATTATTTCTAAAATTGTTTCATTGACGGAACTGCAATTTATATTCAAAATACAATGAAAAACATTGTTGTTTTATAACTTATACATTATATTGATAAGTTGGTACAAAGATGTATATATAGTATATACTTATTCAGTATACTTGATGAGTTTGATATATGTATTGATAAGTTGGTATAAAGTCAATAGTATTACTTATGCGTATATTAATCATGTATGTAGTATTTCTAAAGTTGTTTCATTGACGGAACAGCCATTTGTTCAAAATATTTTGGTACATTTATAATCGTTTCTCGTTGTTATTTATATAACTTAAACTTTATATTGATAAGTTGGTATAAATTGATATATGGTAAATAATGTGTAAATAATATGTTATAAAGTATCAATCATATATTTTTCAATGTAATTAGAAATACAGTGGAAAAATTGATAAATGTTATTTTATGCTTTTAAAACACTTATAATTATGCATATTTTAATTATGAATGTTATTTCTAAAATTGTTTCATTGACGGAAGTATTATCAAGATTTATCTGTATAATCTTTTCTCGTTGTTATGGTTTTAACGTGAACATTATATGGATAAGCTGGTATAAAATCATATATAGTAAATAATGTGCGAATAAATTGAAAAAGCAGCATATATATGGAAAAATTAAGTGTAATTTTATGTGCAAACGACATTTATAACTATGCATATATTAAATATGTATATATTGTTTCTAAAATTGTTTTATTTAAGGAAGTACCATCAAGATATGTTGGTACGTTTATAATCTTTTCTCATTGTTATTTTTATAACTTGAATATTATATTGATAAGCTGATATAAAATTATATATAGTAAATAATGTGTAAATAAATTGATAAAGCAGCTAACATCTATATAAAATTTTTGAAATGTAATTCGGAAGATAATAGGAAAAAATTAAGTTTAATTTTATACACTGAGAAACACAGTAGGAAGAAAAAACATTTTAAATGTCATTTTATGTGTTGATAATATTTATTACCAAGCATGAATTAATTATGTATATGATATTTCTAAAATTGTTTCATTTAAGAAAGTACCATTTGTTCAAAATATGTTGGTCCGTTTATAATCTTTTCTCATTGTTATTTTTTTTAATTTGAATATTATATTGATAAGATGGTATAAAGTGGTGATACAGGATAAATAAATTGTTAAATCAGTTAGCATGTTTATATAAAAAATTTTTGAAATGTAATTCGAAGTACAGTGAGAAAAAAATTAAATGTCATTTTATGTGATACAATATTTATGATTAAGCATGTATTAATTATGTATGCATTATTTCTAAAATTGTTACATTTACGGAAGAGTGATTTTTACATAATATGTTGGTATATTTATAATCTTTTCCCATTGCTATTTTTATAACCTGAACGTTATAATCATAAGTTTGTAAAAATTGATCAAAGGAAAATAATATATTTCATCAAACTACTTACGAAGTCAGAAATGTTTTCAAAATTTAAAGAAGGAAAATTGTTGCATAATTTTTAGTTTTTTTAAGGATTTTCGTTGAAAAAATGTTGAAACTTCTGTTTTAACATGAAAATTGTATTCCATGCTGTGGATGATCTTATTGTTATTGAAAGAAATCTAAATTACTCTATTCTTATTTGAGAAAAAACAATGTTTTTGTTACATTTTTGCGCACATGTTTAAAATGATATCTTAAATCGCGCAGAACTCTGAACAGTAACGTAGAATGGATGTGGTACACTTTATTAAAATTGTACACCAATATTTTTATTTCGAAGTGATTTTGAAAAAAAAATTTAATTAATTGATTTTGAAAGTAAGGTAAAATTTGTTCAGGCTTTATTTGCGAAAATTACGTGTAATAGCTTATCTGGAAAATAGTAATAATTTAATAAACAATAATTGTCTATTTTTATATTTGCAAGTCATCGGTACTATGTCAAAGATAGTTTCCAAATTTAAATTAATAGTTAGATGCATACAATTACAGGGTCTAACCACTATTAACATATACCCAGCCGTATGTTTAGTTTACAGTGCGCAACTGTTAACTAAACATATGCTTAAAGTTTATTAACTCTAAAAATAAAAAAAAAAAAATCAGTTTTGTACATTATATTTTTGAACATAATTTCTTTAAATGCGCCTTCTCTAAAAATAATACCCCCCCCCCCCCGGCCCTGAAAGAAAACACCGAATGCGATAATATCTTTGTGAAATAAAAAATTTATAGGGTGGAATATTCATCCGTTTTAGTTGGATATCTTACGTCGAATCTTCGCCAAGAGCTTCCGTGTACTGTACATCTCTTCGATCATGAGAAGAAAAAAAATATGTACTTAAAAAATTATTAAAATATAAAATGTTTTTAAGAAGTACTTAAAAAAATTGAATTACTATATAAAAAAATATAATAACTAATAAAATAGTATATTTATTATTTAAAAAGTAAAACATATAAAAAAATATTTAAATTAATATAAATTAATATAAAAAATATTTTTAAAATTGAATAAAAATTTTGTTACTATTTGTTTGCATAAAGTATTTGTTTTTGTTCCATGTTAACTAATAAATAGAGCTCAGTGACGTCAGAAGGAGCAAGCCCATTTATAGTTTTGCCTGTCAAAAGGCACATAGATCCAGCATGATAACAAACGAATTCAAACATCTGGAGGCCCTTTCTTTGCCGAGCATCGTACTATGCATGCTCTAGAGAGTTGGATCTCGACGGCGTGACGTGCAAACACGGTCGTTATGCTGACGTTGCAATGCTGCAAGCGGACGTCCTGTCTGGTGGTGCTTTTCAATTGTAAATATTCGGAACCCATTCCCCCTGCCTTCCTTCAATAAATTTTAAGAAAACTGCACTGTGGTACAGTGCTCCTGTTTCCTTCTCTGTACGACAGGTACAGGCAACCTTTGAAAAGTTGCGGGCCAAACTATAGGATGTTAGCGGAGTCGCAGGCGAATCAGCGGGCCATATAATTGGAATTTATATGGGATTTTCAATGTTTTATTTGGGTTTTAATACGGTTTTTGATATGTTCCGCGGCCCGGATCAAAAGCTGTGGCGGGCCACAGAATGCCACATGTGCTGTACGACTAGCAAGAAATTTTTATACAGCCAAACCTCGTTAGCACGTCATTATCGGAGCTACTTTAAAATGACTTTCTAAGCGGATTTTATATTCAATGCAAAACAAAGAACTAAATGTTTACATATGTGTCCCTGTGATTGACTTACATTATAAATGAGGTAAATATGAATTTAACACTTTATAAGGCTTAAATACAGAAATCAATTATCATCAGTGAATTTTCTGATTTTTGTTCAGTTATATTGGATGTATATTTTTTTCCATACATCTAGATTCTAAATTATATTTGGCTTATGAACTCTTCTTTCATTCGTAATTTTAATGAAAGCTCGAATAATGACTCGAAAATTGAGCATAAGAATCGTCGCTTTTAATTATATATTTTTGCGTTTAATTCCGTGTACAAGCAGCAGGTAGTTTTCCGACTTTGATTTTGTGAATAATTAATGTATTCTCCTGCAAAATTTCTATGTTTGTTTAATACTTGTTTCTCTAATTTTTCACGTGGGATATTACAGTAGAGGGAAAATATATGAATTAATCCTAAAAAAAGGTTTAGAAAAATTCTAAGTACTTTCGATTCTCTGCACATAAACTCCCCTTAGAAAGGATTAAAAAAGGGGGCGTGATATGCGGAGTGACGTCTTATCCGGGTGACTTACCAACGAGGCCTGACACTGCATTCACAAAATCCTATGAAAATGGTGAGGAAGTTGCGACAAATTTCTTTTATCCTTTTAGAAAACAAAGTATGGCTAGATTTATAAGTAGGGAAAAAAAAAAGCTTATTATATACTTTGGGTAAAAAATTAATGGATGAAATCTTGTCACAGAAAACCCATCCGTACTTGCAAGCCTTTGAGAATTTCCATCGTCATCGTCCAATGCCATTTCCAAGGTTTACTTCATCATAATGAAATTAAGAGATAAATCCAATATATCATGATACCCGCTAAGAGACTTTTAGTTTTACCGGCTTGTTTGTTAGGAGAGGAAAGTTTAGGTCACCATTTGGGCCGTTTAGTGCATTATTGTCAGTCGACCACAAGAATAGCTCTCCCCAAGGAGTCTATGGCAGTCTGTTTCCGTGGAAACAAGTCCTATCCCATTTTCGACAGGGGAGAACAGAGAAGAAAAATGACATGAAGTGTGAGGTTACTTTTCATTCCGTGAATTCCTCTCGCGCTCAACCCCCCATTAGAAATGAGCACGTCCAGTTTCTACAGCGACCGCCACTAACCAGACTTGTTGGCGGGAGCTGTTTTTATGATCGACAGACTATAATATACACACGTCCTTCTCACTAGAATTTGGGTCCTCGTCAGAAGGAGGGGACTTCTGTCTATTGGCTCCTCGGAAACGGCTGTCGACCGCCGACAGGACTTTCGGAAACACAGATTGAACATGCATGTACACCACATTGACACGCTGGTCTTGGGTGGTAAGTCGGAATCGAAACCGCAACCTTCCCGTTACGAGTCCAACACCTTCACCACTGGGCTGCCGCGGCCTCCCTAATTTATGTGTTTATGAGACCTGATTCACTGTGATTGAGATTCAGACTTGATCCAGTTTATAGGGAACTACCCTCAACGTATGCCCTTTTCGATAGAAATTCGATGACTTCTTGTCTTTTATTTTTTATTTTAATGTATTGTTAAACAAACACGCATTTAAAACGAATTTCGACGAATTGATAACGTCCTCTTTTTCGAAATGATTTAAAAACTATGTTTTGCTGTTCCACTCCATGGGTAATTGCACAGTCATTATACTACCTACAATAGGAAAAAACGTCTTATAGAAATGTCAACATCCCCGTCAAAAAAATAAATAAATAAAAGCCTAATTCAGGCCCAATCAGGTTTATCGAATTTTGCTAAAGCGTGCGATTGTCGGTTGTCAAAAACTTTTTTACTTTAAATTAATACAAATAGCATAAAAAAGGGGCGTTTGCCTCTCAACAAATAAAAATATTTAGACAGCCATTGAAAAAAAAATGTCCATTTAAATTCATGAATATCTTAGTCAATTCGATATCTGTGCTTCGAGTTAAAAAATAATTTTATTCAATTCTCCAATTACACCGATCAACACGATTTTTGGGTCTGACTTCTACATGTTAAATTTTGGTTTCTCCTACGTCAAAACTAAGGAAAATAACTTTTAAATGAAAGTTTTCTTTTGTAGACATTAGAGCAATTTTTCAATTTTTTGGCAAAAATCACTTATTTTTATATTTTTTTATAATTCCACTCTAAATTATGATCAGAAAAGTTTTTGCTGGACATAAGTCTTTTTTATTCAAGATCTGTGATAAACAATAACATGTAAAATAATAAGAAATTAAATCGACGAGATCTTTTTCGATGTCTAAAAGTGAAGGTTTTTCGTATTTCTTTTATGTTCGTGTGAGCAAATAATAATACAAACAAATAATAATACTACAAATAATACTATAATACTACAGAGTTACAAATAATAATACAGTTTAATTTCGGGTTAATCCAAGTGTTGCCATCTTTCGTTTATGAAATAAATTAAAATATACTTATGGACATAAATCAGGCAAAAGCAAACTTCCCTAGTAGCACAACTAGTTCAAAAAACGTTTAAATCACGTTGGAAATACGTTTTTCGACGTTAAAAACGTGTTTTAAACGTCTTTTCGACTAATTATGCTACTAGGGAACTATAAATGAAAATGTAAGTGTTTTTCAATGTCTAGAATCAGAATTTAAGCATGAGAACAGAAACCCCCCCCCCCCAATTTTTTTTTTTTTTTTTTTTTTTTTTTTTTTTTTGACCGGTGTTATTTAACACGATCTAGTTTATCAGACATGGTTTAAAAAAATATTCGAAAAAGCAAAGTACTTAAATTTATACATAATAAAAATGACGAATTCCACACGAGGAGTTTTGCTTACAAAACTGAAGCATTTAAAAGGTGAAAAAAAAAAGAAGGCTATGAAGTATTTTAAAAATCTGCTGCTCTTAACGGTTTGTAAAAGGTTAATACTGACGAAACCTGTTATGCGAAACCGATATACAGCAAAACCTGGATACAACGATACTTAACCCTTTAACACGCAGTGTTCCAGCTCTGGGAACACCAAACTCTGACGTTTTGACTGTTGCCAGTCGCGAAGAATAGATTTGATTTCTATAAAAATAGTTGCGGATGACATAGTTCCACGAGAATCATTTACTTTTAGCACGTCCTTTCCCGTAAAAAAATTGTCACGGTTATTTTTAACAGCACTGACATCTGCTGAAAAATGAAAGAATGCGAGAACAGCTGGATAGATGGCCCAATGCTGAAAAAAGAGCAGCTGTTGCCATCGCTCGACTTAACTACTAGCAAGAGGGCGGACGATCGGAACGTTCATCGCGTGCCACAGATCTGGAGACCCTTTTTTGACGCAGCTGGCTGTGCGTCAAAAAAGGGTCTCTAGATCTGTGGCACGCGATGAACGTTCCGATCGTCCGCCATCTTGCTGGTAGCTAAGTCGAGCGATGGCAACGGCTGCTCTTTTTTCAGCATTGGGAAAGGGTTGCGCCTCAAAAGGTTGAGGGACCCAATAAAATGATCGTTGTAGAGGGATGCATCGTTATATCGAGGAGAGATTATACAGTGGTCGGAAATTCCGAGGGATATATCGTTGTAGCGAGGTCTTACAGCTAACTCCAATCATCAGAAGAGGATAATCGGATTTTCGGATGCGAATTTCAGCCATCGTCAGAACGGGTCCTTAAAAAGCAACTTCATGTTCCGGCTCAGAGAATAAATAAGTCCATCGGCAAGAACATTCAATGACTCACTGATTCACTAGAAATTCCGGGTAAAACGTCCAAGATGAAACTTTTAACACCGTGACTCCAAAAAGATTAAAAAGTGAAGCACAAAAAGCGCAATAATATCTACACCGTTTGTACGATCCGCTTGACCTTTTTAATAATTATGCATAAAGATATAAAAAGCAAATTGCGCTCCTGAAAAAATCTGAAAATCCACCTGTTTCTTCATTTCGAAGCAATTTTTCGCTCATTTCAAAGCAATTTTTCGCTCATTTCCGAGAGTCAAAAAAAGTCTTTACGTGACAAAATGAGCTGTCGCAAGTGACAATGACGTCCTACTGAAATCACGGTTCAGGCTCGGAAGGGAAAATGGCACACAGTTTCAAATCCTTTAAAATCTTTTTTATGGATTACACTGTTCGTTTTTTCACAAATAAAATGATTTCGTTTGCACGAAGCACTGATACAAGAGGCGATATTTTCAGGGTATCGAAATCTTTCGGATGCGAAAAGTTCGCGCGTTTTCAAAAGAAAATGCAATTTCTATTTGAGTATATATAATTAAAATTTAATCTGAAGTTATTTTAAGTGGACGAAGATTAAATATATTGAGTGCAGATGTTTCTTCAAGCGGCCGTTGTAATTCCCCCCACGACGGGCTTTATTTTCTAGTTCCTATATATTTCGATCAGTTTAATCCTGAATGTCTGTTTTTCCGTATATTTCAAAAACAGCCGTCATTTTGACTCCAAAATTTACTATAATCCAATTGGAAATAGGAGAGACAAATTATAAGCATTAAGAAGGGTCCAATTTTCACAATAACTACTAAATGAGTGACTTTTATGACAGTTTTCTTCGAAAGTAATATTTCCATCCATGGAAAATGGTGTACATAGCACTTATAGTTCTTTTACGAAAGTATGAAATATATAAGTTTTAGGACGATGTGCATGGGCAGCCAAAGTTTAAAGTGCCTTTTATTAGAGACGTTCATCTATTTCAGTCACAGAACAGAGTGTCTACAAAACATTCACAGGATAGTTAGAAACAGTTCAGTTACAAACTTCTGTATTACAAAAAGCAAGTTATAAGAGCTCAACCCATGTTACAGCTACTAATGATCACTCTCTTAGTGTATGGTGGTTCTCAGACTGTTTGAAATCAGGGAGCATTTAAAATGCTATAATTTTTTGTAGACTCGCTATATTTGAATTTCTGATAAATGTGTAAAAGTAATTAAGTCAGCATTGAAAAGAAATAAGTAAATAAAAAATATAAAGCGATGAAAACATTAATATTAAATATAGTTCAACCCTTTATGCCCCAGCGGGACTTAAAAGTGATATCAGTAAAATACCTTAATGGGACATAAATCTATAATAAATACTGAGCGAGGTCTTTAACCCATTTGTGCATGGATATTTTTGCGACTTTCTTCGATTTTTACTGAGAACAGAAATAATAGATATATTTCTGATGTCAACTTCTTGAACAAGGGATGATTTCTTTTAAAATCATTATGTATAAAAATCGAAATATCAACATCCTACTTGGTCATGTTAAAACATTTTGTAGTGTTGAGGCTCAGTACTCATGAATAAAGGCTAGGAAAAATAAATAACGTTTTCGACTACTAGCGAAAATGCCGTCCCAAAAAAGGGACACTAGGCATAAATGGGTTAATTTCCTGTGCTTTAGTATTAATTTAATATGAGATGTTTGTAATACAAAAACATTAGTTAATATGAGAAGCTTCTAATATTACATAAAGTTTCACACTTATTTTTTTTAATAAATCAATTTAGGACATAAAATAATAAATGCATTCTTGCTTTTATGGAAAATTACGTTGGAGCATGTGTTTGAAAAATTTCCTTAACAATGCGTTGGATTTCCTCTCCTTGTACACTTAATTGTGCTGAGGCTTAGAGTCCTAATTTCCAGAAATAGTATGTGAAATTTTTTTAATCGTCACACCTATTTCAAGCCTTTGTAACATATAATCGTATGTATAAACATTTTAAGGGATTCAAGAAACGGGGTCGGCCCAAGAGCAAAATGCTGAAAGTGCAAGAATGAATTTCGGCTCCTCTAAAAAGGAATATGGGTATGGTGAAAACCCTCAGAATATCTAAACAGGTTCCCTCCCCCCGCTATCTCCTTGAAAGAGGGAAAAACTGGGTTTGGCTCTGTCGTGGACACGGCTGTGTGTTTTACGTGAATACGTGTACGTAATGAGTTTTTGTTGAGTTTCATCGGGTTCAGGAAAGAAATCAAGTCAATAAATGGTGACAGTCTGTGATACGAAAAGCGCGAAACAAATGGCATACATCGAGATTTCTGGTTTTACTTTAACACTATATATAGTCATTATAACTGTTACATAAAATATATATCCTATATTACGTCCTCACTCGACGTAACGAATTCTTGGATCCTTTAGCTATCCAGTGACGTCATTCCACTTAGGATGTCAATGATAGACGTGCAGCTGCAGCATCCAACTGTATCCCCCAATCGATTTTGCTATCATTCCTTTTCCGAATGGCCTTTCACTATGTACGCAAATTTAAAGACGTATGCTGGTCAAAAAAAAAATGAAAAAAAAATAGTCGTGATACAGTTATATGGCTCCTGAAAAAAGGTATGTGTATAATGTGGACTGAATCACACGTGTTTTAGAATTAAATATTTGCTCTTTCTCTCAGTTTTGAAAGTAGAATGATTTAAAAATTTCAGCAGCAGAGGGAACTGTAGTCAGTCTCACAGAACACAAAGTAGCGCTGCATTTTGCAAAGAGGGCGCTTTATCAGATAAAACTTATTTCAGCGTACCCATCTTCTGGTTTCTTTTATAAAAAAAACTATCGTTATTTTTCTAAAGCTTCTTACGCCTAATTTATTAGGCATCCTAAAATCTTCATGAATAAACATGAAAACCCCAGGAAAAATCTGAAAATGAGTTCAAAAAATTCACAATTTTTCATCGTCCTTTTCATCGGGCGGCTCGTCCCGTGAGCATGGTGAAGCACTACTACAACTAATATTACCTAAACGCTTAGTTTTCTTCCCTATTTCAGATGTCAAATCAATTATCGGTATTTGACCAGATCATTTTAATTTTTAACAATACCCTTTTACTCAAAACTTGCTTTTTTTTCTTGGTATATAACTACCAAAATGCGAAATGGCTTCAATTGCTCTCTTAGTCCCTTGGGTACAGATTTATTGAAGACGTCCCTGCCTTTCTATCGGATATCGAGGCCAGATCTAGCCAAAAAAATGTGGCTAAATTGGCAACCCTGACTCAAGAAACTCAACTGTTATAAGTCACTGTTGCCACGAGCAAGAACGCGAATGTTTAATTCTGTCCTAGTTTGACGAAACACACTCGTCATCCGCTATCCCTAGTAGCACACCTAGTTCAAAAGACGTCTTTTACACAAATTGTTCAATTCATTGTTAGATAAAAACACGTATTTTGTACGTAAAAAAAACGTGCTTTGAACGTTTTTGAACTGGTGCAGGCAAATCAAGTGCATGACACAGCACAGTCGTCCAATGCACTCAAGAGGTCTAAGTCACGAGCCCCCAGCACAACTTTCTCTAAACAGAAGTCTAAAAAAAGAATCACGAAGCTCCCACCACCTACCTATGTAAATCAAGGTGACCATATATTCGAACGTAGAATTGAGGACGTGTCCCCAATTCTGAAACAAAATTGGGGACATTTTATAATTAATGAAATAGTTAACACTAATCTAACTAAAAAACAATGTAATAATTAAAAATTGTCCTCAATTGTTAATTTACTTTTCGAGGACAAACCGCAAAAAAAAACACAGAAATTGGGGACTGTCCTCAAAAATTGGGGACGCTTGGTCACCTTAATAGGCCCGTTTACATGTGAAAATGGAAAATCCCGGGTTAAAGTGGAGTACAGGGGAAAACTCGCAATGCATCATGGGAAAGCGGGGTTGACTCTGCATTAACCCTCCTTTCGACCAGGAATCTTTCTACCCCGCATTTTTTTCCCTAAGTAGGGGAAGCGGGGTAGAAATCAGTGTAAGTCCCGGGATTTACTCCGCATTTTTGCACATGTAAACGGGCCCAATGTAAGTACGAAATCTCAAGCACTTGCCAGCCGGGCGTAACGCAACCCAAGCAAACCAGCTGGGCGGCGCTGTATTCCGGTGACCTGGTAGATTCGACAGCTTCCTTCGAGCGCGGGACTGCCGTGGTCACGTGCGCATCCGAGTGCCGAGGCCTGGCGTCGGAGACGGGCCACGTCTGGCAACACCCGACCCCCCATCCGGCGGTGGTTCCAATCCTGCGCACGCGCGCAGCAGTACTCCCTTTCACCCTGCTTTTCTCTTCGGGGGGGGGCAGGGGAGAAGGGGTGTTGTGAATTCTGTAATGAATTAGTCAAAAGGGTGGAAGGAAGATTCTGTTGAAAGGTGCTTTACGTTTCGAGTGTGACCAAAGACTTTGCCTTCTTCAGCAGTAAAATCTCCAAAGTCTAGGCTGGAGGCGGGAACTGAGTGACTGTTCCTTTTACTGTTGAAGAAGCGTGTGCACATCCGAAAAGTACATGTTCTTATTTCTGTGTATGTGTGAGTTCTCAATATTCTTTATTTATTTATTGTTATCGCATACATCTGTTTATTGAATTTCTTAACCCTTTAACGCGCAGTGTTCCCGCTGTGGGATCACCAAACTCTGACGGTTTGATTGTTGCCAGTCACGAAGAATAGATTTATTTCTATAAAAATAGTTGCCGCAGACCTAGCTCCACGAGAATCCTTTACTTTTTAGCACGTCATTTCCCGTAAAAAAATGGTAACGATTATTTTTAACAGCACTGGCATCTGCTGGGAAATGGAAGATGCGAAAACATCTGGATCGATTGCCCAATGCTGAAAAAAGGGCAGCCGTTGCCATCGCTCGACTTAACTACCAGCAAGATGGCGGACGATCTCCGCCATCTTGCTGGAAGTTAAGTCGAGCGATGGCAACGGCTGCCCTTTTTTCAGCATTGGGAAAGGGTTGCGCCTCAATTGTTAAGGCATTATGTTATTTTCTGGCCTCTGTAACTTAGTTACCTCAAGTGTAATCCATCCATCAAAATTTAACTAATGCATCACTTCTCCTATAAAAATAAATAAAAATAAAGTGAGATTACAGTTGGTCACTATTATTTGAACAATCCTTCAATGCAAAAAACCAACGTACAATTATTACGGAGACCACAAAGTAATGTCGTTTTTCCGTTAAGTCAACATTTCGCCCTGCCAAAAAACGGAAGCTAATCATGTGAAATTCGGGCATGAACGTGAGTTAATCAACGCAGGTGCTAGGTTTGAGAGCATTTCCTAAAAGACTTAGCCCATGGGTAGTAAGGAGGGACAAAACGGGTTTTTTTTTTTTTTTTTCACATATCCCGCGTGATCTCAAAGGAAAAATAAAGCGATATCCTTAAAATTCTTCCGGTAAAATACAGCATTTACAAATACCTAAAAATCAGTTTCAGGGCATTTTGAACGTCATCTTTCAGAGGGAAGAAGGAGGTGCAGTGCAGGAAGGGGAGAGGTGGCCATCTTTCCTGAAAATCTGATGTGGACGTCTCGTGCACTTCCTTGTAGAGCAAGAGCCAGCGACCGCCAGACCTTCGTCATAGTATAAAAGCTGAAACTTTCTCTGCGCATATTCCCCAACAGAGGTAGGAACCATCGGCCACTCTAAAGTTTGGATGACCGTGGCTTTGTCAGGTAACAGGTGGCAA
Organism: Cheiracanthium punctorium; assembly: GCA_038373885.1. Lineage (NCBI taxonomy): Eukaryota > Metazoa > Arthropoda > Arachnida > Araneae > Cheiracanthiidae > Cheiracanthium > Cheiracanthium punctorium. The sequence goes on from JAWZYV010014242.1 coordinate 57,086, forward strand.
AGGTGTATAAAATTGCCGAAAATTTCGTCATTTCATAAAGCTTCATTTTTTCATAGGTTCTTCTTCGCAGTACTAAAAATCACTTGATCCCTTGCCAGACACTTTTCCATCGTGGCAAACCCCCGTCAGACAATCTCAAAGTCTTGAAAAACGTCATTCTATTACGAGCGCGCTGCAAGAAAGTTCGCCCGTAAGAAAGTTCAGAAGTAGCAGTATAAAATGTGCTTGGCACTTTGTGAGAGCTTGACGTACTTCGTCGCGGGAGTTTACGAACACAACAGTTTTCCCATGATTTGAGATTGTCTGGCGGGGGTTTGCCACGATGGAAAAATGTCTGCCAAGGGATCAAGTGATTTCTAGTACTGCGAAGAAGAACCTATGAAAAAATTAAGCTTTATGAAATGACGAAATTTTCGGCACTTTTATACACCTTTGCCATCTGTTACCTGACAAAGCCACGATCATCCAAACTTTAGAGTGGCCGATGGTTCCTACCTCTGTTGGGGGGGTATGCGCAGAGAAAGTTTCAGCTTTTATATTATGACGAAGGTCTGGCGGTCGCTGGCTCTTAGACTATTGTATGTCTATTCAATCATAAATATTGTCGATGTACTTTATCTCGACTTATGTCATTTGAAAGGGAACAATGCTGCAATGGTGCTCTAGGATTTAGCAATTTCCAGCAAAAAATTGAGATATCGCCAAGCTCGATTCAGTTTCGACAACTTGCTTTTGGCACTTAATTCTGGATTATTATTATTTCTGCATGAGACTGGTTTAAAATTATCTTCTCACTCAAATACAGGGGCTGTCAACCTAGAACTGTTTTCCAATAACAGTCTTCTCAAACCCTTGTTCTCGGCCTCTACCTTAAGGCTGTATTAAAATTCTTTTCTTTAATTCGAAGGCAGCGGTCATCCATCTAGAAAGATTTTCCAACCTTGTGTTCTTAAACCGCTGTGTTAGTCACAAGGTTGGGTTCGAATACAGCATCGAGTCTATTTCGCCATATTCCATGGCAGTGTTCTGAAATCCTTGTTTTTGTAGTGAGATAGTTTTCGAATTCTCAATGAAATACAGGGTGCGTACACCAGGAAGTGTTAACGTAGGACCGTATTCTTAAACCGTTGTTTTCGTCTTAAGTTTGGGTCTGGTTTGGGTTGTTCAAATGCAGCCTACGTCCATTTCATGGTATTCCATGCCCGTGTTCTTCAACCGTTGTTTTTGACTTGAGGCAGTGTTCAAATTCTTAATGGAATACAGGGTGCGTTCAAAAGGAAGTGTCAAACTATGGAAGTGTTCTTAAACCGTTGTTTTCGGCTTCAGGCTGTGTTAGAATGCACAGAGCATCCATGAAGTATTTTACTATACCATGTTCTTAAACTTTTGTTTTGGGGTTTCGGCTTTGTTGAAATTATTTTCTTTTATTGGAGTGCAGGGGACGTCAAAATAGAAAGGCTTTCAAAACCTGTGTTCTAAACCTCTGATTTCGTCAAAAGGTTGGGTGCGTGGGTCCATTTCGCGGTGTTCTATGGCCGTGTTCTTAAACTGTTAAGTTTGACTGGAGGAAGTTTTCCCAATTAGGTTTTAATTTCAATACAGGCTGAGTTCTTCCGGAATTGTTAAACCATGACAGTGTTCTTAAACCGCTTTCGGCTAAATTCTGTGTTAAAATGCCGGAAGCTTCCATGTAATTTTTTTCTAAAATCGTGTTCTTAAACTTTTGTTTTTGGGTTTAGGCTAGAATGAAATTCTTCTCTTTCATTCCATTGTTGGGGGTGCTTCCATCTAGAAAGGTTCTTATAAACATGTGTTCTTAAACCGTTGTTTACATCAAGAGGTTGCGTTCGAATGTAGCGTGGGGCCATTTCGCGGTAGTCTATGGCCGCGTCCTTAAATCGTTATTTCTGTCTTGATGTAGTTTTCGAATTCTGATTGGAATACAGTATCACCTTTAAGTGTTTAACCAATTCCGCGTTCTTAAACCCCCTGAAGGTTCTTTTCCCCTGAAGGCTGGGTTCGAATGCAGCGTCCGTCTATTTCGCAGTATAGTACGGCCATGTACTTAAACTATCGTTTTTGGCTTTACACTGTGATGAAATTCTTTTCTACAATTCGATTGCACGGGGCGACCTTTTAGAACGGTTTTTCCTAGCGTGTATTCTTAAACCGTACTTTTCGTCTTAAGTTTGCGTTCGAATGCAGTATGCGTCCGTATCACAAAGTTCCATGGCATTGCTCTTAAGTCGTTGTTTTCGGCTTCAGGCTGTGTTAGAACACATAGAGAGACCATGTATTATTTTCCTATTACCGTGTTCTTAAACTGTTCTTTCTGCTTCAGGCAGGGTGAAAATTCTTTTCTTTAATTCGAATGCACGGAGCGTCCATCTGGAAAGGTTTTTTCCAAAGGTGTGTTCTTAAACCGTTGTTTTCTTCTTAATGTTGGATTCGAATACAGAGTGCCTCCATTTTCTGGTACTAATGGCCGTCTTATATCGTTGTTTTTGTCTTCATGTAGTTATCTAATTCTGAATGGAGTACAGGGTACATTCACCTTTAAGTGTTAAACAACGCGTTCTTAAACCGCTGTTTCCCCTTAAGTTTGGGTTCGAATGAAGCGTCCGTCTATTTCGCAGTATTCTATGGCCGTGTTCTTAAAACGACCTTTTCTACTTAATGCTGGGATGAAATTCTTTCCTTAAATTCGATTACAGGTTGGGGAGGGGGAGAGGGTCTTAATAGAAAAGGTTTTTCCAAACCAGTGTTCTTGAACCGCTGTTCTCGTCTCAAGGTTGGTTTCGAATTTGGTGTGGGTCCATTTCCCGGTATTCCTTGGCCGGGTATATCGTTGTTTATGTCTTTTCAAAGATTTCGTATTCTGAATAGATTACAGGGTGCGTTCAGCTTTAAGTGTTAAACTAATACCGCGTTCTTAAACCATTCCTTTCCCCTGAAGGTTGGGTTCGAATGCAGTGTCCGTCTATTTTTCAGTATTCTATGGACGTGTTCTTAAACCGTCCTTTTTGGCTTTAGGCTGGACTGAAATTCTTTTCTTAAATTCGATACCAGGTGGTGATGGGGTCCATATAAAAAGGTTTTTTAACCTGTGTTCTTGAACCGCTGTTTTACTCTCAAGGTTGGGTTCGAATGCAGCGTGGGTCCATTTCGCGGTATACCCTGGCTGTATTCTTAAACTGTTGTCTTTGTCTTTTGCTTGGATTCAAAAGCATGGAGTAATATTTTTTTCGATTTTTCTCTCGCCGTGTTCTTAAAAAGTTCTGTCTAGAGGTGGTTCAGAATCGAGGAAGGATCCATGTTATTGTATTATTCCTGAACCGCGTTCATAAACCGTGTACTTTTCGACAAGATAGATCTTAAACCGTTGTTCCGTCAGAAGTTTGGTTAGAATATCATGAGCGTCCATATTGTAGTATTACTTCTGCACCGTGTTCATAAAATTTGTTCACAAACCGTGTATTTTTATAATACCCTGTCCTTAAACCGTTGTTCCGTCTGAAGGTTGGGTTAGAATCCAGAAAGCGTCCATGCTGTAGTACTGTTCCTGGGCAGTGTTCTTAAACTGATGACTCAATATGTTGGTAGTGTTCGAAAGCACGGATGCTGAATTATTCCGGTTTATCTATCGCCGTGTTCTTTAACTGTTGTTCCCACAGGAGGTTTGGTTAGAAACCAGGGAGGGTCCATGTTGTCGTATTATTCGTTCATAAAGTGAATTCATAAAAGGTGTATTTTTCCACAACCGTATTTTTAAACCGTTGTTACGTCTGAAGGTTGGATTACAAAGTACTGACTGTCTATGTTGTGGTATTATTCCTAAATCGTGTTCATAAACCTTGTACTTTTCTATCGCCGTGATTTTAAACCATTGTTTTGTCTGAAGGTTAGTTTAGAATCCAGTTAGCCTCCATGTTGTAGTATTACTCTTTAACCGTGTTCGTAAACTGATGTTTTCGTCTGTTGGTTGGGTTGAAACCCTGGAGATACTATTTTTTTTGTCTTTGCCTAACACAGTGTTTGTAAACCGTTATTCGGTCTGAAGGTTGGGTTAGAATCGACAGTGTTCGTAAACTGTTTTCATAAACAGGGTATTTTTCGACAGCCATTTATTAAAACGTTGATCCGACTGAAGGTTGGGTTCATGAAGACTCTAGAACACATGTTTTCCTCCGTGAATGTGTTCGAAACCCCGGCTGGCCTAATTTTTGTCTTTGCCTATCAAATATTTCTTAAACCGTTTTAACGTCTGAACTTTGGGTTAGAACCCCCTGAGCGTCCATGTTGTTGCATTATTTTTAGATAGTTCTTAAACTGATCTTTTTGGCGGCTAGTTGGGTTCGGAAGAGCGGAGGTTATATTTATTCGATATACCTGCCACCGTTATCTGAAACCGTTCTTCCGTCTGGAGGTTGACTTAGAATTCAGGGAGGGTCGATCTTGTAGTATTATTCCTGACCCGTGTTCACAAACTGTGTTCATTAAGCGTGTATTTTTTGATAACTGTGATCTTAAACAGTTTTTCCAACTGAAGTTTGGGTTGAAATCCAGTGAGCATCCGTGTTGTATTATTATTCTTGACGGTATTCATAAACAGTGTATTTTTCGATAACGGTGTTCTTAATCCGATGTTCTAGCTGAAGTTTTGGTTAAAAACTTGTGAGCGTCCATGTTGTTGGTATTTTTTAGCTATGTTCTTAAACTGAATTTTTCGTCTGCTGATTGTTTTCGAAAGCACAAGTTTTTTTTTCTTCTTCTATTACCGCGTTCTTAAACCCTCGCACTTTCTGGAGTAGGGTGAGAATCCAGGAAGCGTCCATGTTCTAGCAGTATTCCTGAACCCTGTTCATAAACTGGTTTCAAAAACCGTGTATTTTTCGACAACCGTATTCTTAAACCGTTGTTGTGTCTGAAGTTTCGATGAGAATCCAGAGAGCCTTGTTATATTATTCTTTAACCGTGTTCTTAAACTCATGTTTTCGTCTGTTGGTTTTTTTCGAAAACACGGAGGTTATTTTTTTTTAAATTTCTCTACCACGGTGTTCATTCGTTCGGTCTAGAGGAGGGTTAGAATCTTGTTATTGTCCACGTTGTAGTATAGTTCCTGTGACGTGTTCTTAAACTGATGTTTTCGTCTGTTGGTTGGGTTCGAAAACGGGGAGGTTGAATTTTTTCGATTTTTCTATCGCCGTGATCTTAAACTGTTGTTTCGGAAGAAGGTTGGATTGGAATGCAGTAAGATTCATGAACTGAAATTTTCGTATACTGGTTGGGTTCGAAACCCCGGGGTTTTTTGTTTGTTTGTCTTTTCCTATTAAGTCTTCTTAAACCATTTTTCCGTCTGAAGATTTGGTTAGAATCCAGTGGGCATCCGTGTTGTATTATTTTTTAATCGTGTCCTTAAACCGTCGTTTTGTCTGGAGGAGGGTTTGAATCCAGAAAGTGTTAATGTTTTTGTATAGTTACTCAGCCTTGTTCTTGAACTGTATAGTTCTTGAGCCGTAGTCCTAAACTGTGTTCATTATGTGTTGGACAATGTTCTTAAACTGATGATTCAATCTGCTGGTTGGGTTCGAATGCATGGAGGTTATATTTTTACGATTTTTCTCTCGTTTCGTTCTTAACCCATTTATGCCTAGCGTCCCTTTTTTGGGACGGCATTTTCGCTATCATTCGAAAACGTTATTTATTTTTCGTAGCCTTTATTCGCGAGTATTGAACCTCAATTCCACAAAGTATTTTAATATGGCCAAGTAGGATGTTGACATTTCAATTTTTATACATAATGATTTTAAATGAAATCATCCCTTGTTCAAAAAGTTGACATCAGAAATTTAACAATTACTGCTGGTGTTAGCAAAAATCGAAGAAAGTCGCAAAAATATCCAGGCACGAATGGGTTAACCAGTCGTTCTGTCAGGAGGAGGGTTAGAGTTGAGGAAGCCTCAATGTGTTAGTATAGTTACCAGACAGTGTTCTTAAACTAATGATTCCATCTGTAGGTTGGGATTGAAATAACGGAGATTATATTTTTTGGATTTTTCTGTCGTCGTAATCTTAAACTGTTGTTCCGACAGGTGGGATTGTTTAGAATCCATGTAGTTATATTCTTTCACCGTCTTCTCAAAATGATGTTTTCGTCTGTTGGTTGGTTTCGCAAGCAGGGCGGTTGAATTTTTTTTTTTTTTTTTCCTATCACCGTGTTCTTATACCGTCTTTCTGCCTGGAGTACGATTAGAATGCAGGAAGAGGCCATGTTATAGTATTGTTTCTTGATAGTGTTCCTAATTTGGCTCAATCTATTGGTTTGGTTCGAAAGCACCGAGGCTCAATGTTTTGGGATTTTCCTATCACCGTGTTCTTAACCCTTTGAGGCGCAACCCTTTCCCAATGCTGAAAAAAGGGCACAGATCGTTCCACACATCTGTGACACAGCCAGCTGCGTCAAAAAAGTGTCTCTAGATCTGTGGCACGTGATGAACGTTTCGATCGTCCGCCATCTTGCTGGTAGTTAAGTCGAGCGATGGCAACGGCTACCCTTTTTCCAGCATTGGGCAATCTATCCAGCTGTTCTCGCATTCTTCCATTTTTCAGCAGATGTCAGTGCTGTTAAAAATAATCATGACAATTTTTTTACGGGAAATGACGTGCTAAAAGGTAAAGGATTCTCCTGGAGCTATGTCACCCGCAACTATTTTTATAGAAATCAAATTTATTCTTCGTGACTGGCAACAGTCAAAACGTCAGAGTTCGGTGTTCCTAGAGCGGGAACACTACGCGTTAAAGGGTTAAACCGTCTTTCTCTCTTGAGGAGAGTTAGAATCCAGAATGCGTCAATGTTGTAGTATTATTTCTGAACTGTGTTCGTAAACTGGGTTCATAAACCGCATGTTTTTCGCCAATCGTATTCTTAAATCGGGTTTCTGTCTGAAGGTTGGTTTAGAATCCAGACAGCTTTGTTAAATTATTCTTTAACCGTGTTCTTAAATGATGTTCGAAAGCACGGAGGTTATATTTTTTCGATTTTTCAATCCCCGTGATGTTAAACTGTTTTTTCGGTAGGAGGTTGAGTGCATTCGTAAAGGACAAACTCGTTGCACGAGTTTTCGTAAGAAAACTGGAGTGCGTGTGTTTAATGCTGTCAGCTGCTGTCAGTTTCTTTTGCCTTTACGAACGACTTGAGTTTATTTAGTTTTGTCGCCTAGGAGATGTGTTTGTTTACATTTGACGTCTGTTATTTTTGCTGTGACCGTTTTCCTATCACCGTGTTCTTAAACCGTTGTTCTGTCTGGAGGAGGGTTTGAATCCAGGAAGTGTTAATGTTGTAGTATAGTTACTCAGCCTTGTTCTTGGACTGATGTTTCCGTCTGTTAGTTGCGTTTGAAAACCCGGATGGTCAATTTTTTTTTTTCGTATCACAGTGTTCGTAAATCGTTTTCCATATGAAAGTTGGGTTAGAATCCATTCAGCATCCGTCTTGCAGTATAATTCCTGAACCGTGTTCATAAACTGTTTTTTTAAACCGTGTATTTTTCGATAACCGTGTTGTTAAACCTTTGTTCCTTCTGAAGGTTGGATTAGAAATCATTTAGAGTCCCTTTTGTTGTAATATTCTTTATGCGTGCTCTTAAACTCGTGTTCTCATCGGGTGGTTGGTTTAAAAAACACGGAGGTTGAATTTTAAATGACTTTTCGATCATCGTGTTCTTAAACCGTCTTTCTGTCTGGGGGAGCGTTGGAATATACGAAGCGTCTTTGTTGTAGTATTGTTCCTCGGCAGTGTTCTTGAACTGATGATTCAATTTTTTGGTTAGGCTCGAAATCATGGAGGTTATATTTTCTGGATTTTTCTATCGCCGTAATCTTAAACTGTTATTTCGTCACAATGTTGCGTTGGGATGCAGTGTGATTCTTGAACTGAAATTTTCCTAAATTGGTTCGGTTCGAAACCCCGGAGGTTTTTTGTCTTTTCCTATCAAAGTGTTCTTAAACCGTTGTTCGGTCTGGAGGTTGAGTTAGAATCCAGGGACGCTCCGTGTTGTAGTATTATTTTTAACCGTGTTCTTAAACTCATCGTCTGCTGGTTATTTCCGAAGTCACGGAGATTATATTTTTTCTATCGCAGTGTTCTTAAACCACCGTTATGTCTGGATGTGGTTTACAAACCAGGAAGTGTCAGTGTTGTTATTTTATTCTTTGACCGTGTTCTTAAACTAATATTTTCGTCTGTTGGTTAAGTTCAAAAGCACGGTGGTTATATTGTTTTCGGTTTTGCTGAAATCGTGTTCGTAAACCGTCGGCCTGCTTGGAGCAAGGTTTGAATCCAGAAAGCGTCGGTGTTGTATTGTTTTCTGGGCAGTGTTCTTAAAATGATGATTCTATCTGTTGGTTGAGATCGAAATCATGGGAGTTGTATTTTTTGATTTTTCTATTGCCGTGTTCTTAAACCGTCGTTCTGTCTGGGGGTGGGATAAAATCGAAGAAACCTCAATGTTAGTATTGTTACTAGACAGTGTTCTTAAAGTGATGATTCCATCTGTTTTTGGGGATTGAAATAACGAAGATAATATATTTTGGATTTTTTTGTCGCCGTGACCTTACCTGTTGTTCAGTCTGAAGGTTGGCTTAGAATTCAGTGACCGTCCGTGGGTTAGTATTATTCTTTCACCGTGTTCTTAATCTTCTGTTTTCGTCTTTCGGTTCGGTTCTAAAGCACGGGGGTTCAATTTTTTTCGATTTTTTTATCATAGTGTTCTTCGTTCTGTGTGGTTGAGGGTTAGAATTCAGGAAGCATCCATGTTGTAGTAGTTTTCCTGATCCTCGTTCTTATACTGGTGTTTTCGTCCGTTGGATGGGTTCGAAAGCGCGGATGTTCAATCATCATCATCATCATCATCGAATTGTTCTTGAAAGGAGTGCCTGTTCCATGACGGTTTAACTCCAGTTGTTTGATGAGTAGTTATACATCGATGGGACATGTAAGAGAAAATGCAGTATCAGAACATACATAATAGAAAAGGTAAATAGTAATATATATTAGAGCAAAACAGTATGAGAATAGTGCAAAATGAAAATAAATTATGTACAATATATACAAGGGACTCTAGAAGACAATGTCAAGGGAGCGGATGTAATTTTTTCGATTTTTCTATCACCGTGTTCTTAAACTGTTTTTACGACAGTAGATTGGCTTAGAATGTCTTAAGTGTCTTGGACTGATGTTTTTGTCTGTTGGTTGGGCTCGAAACCCCAAAGGTTTTTTTTTTGTTTCTTCTGTTGTCTGTTCCTATCAAAGTGTTCTTAAACCGTTCTTGCGTGTGGAGGTTGAGTTAGAAACCAGGGAGGGTCCATCTTGTAGTACTATTCCTAACCGTGTTCATAAACTAGTTGCATCAACCGTCTACTTTTCGACAACGGTGATCGTAAACCTTTCTTCCGTTTGAAAATTGGATTAGAATCCAGAGAGCTTTGTCGTATTATTCTTTAACTGTGCTCTTAAACTGATGTTTTCGTCTGTTGGTTGGTTTCGAAAGAGCAGTGCCGTGATTTTTTTTCCTTTCACCGTGTTCTTAAACCGTCGTCCTTTCTTGATCCGGATTAGAATCCAGGAAGCCTGATTGTTGCAGTATTATTCCTGAATCGTGTTCATAAACTGGGTGCATAAACCGGGTATTTTTCGATAACAGTGTTCTTAAACCGTTGTTCCGTCAGAAGGTTGGGTTAGCATCCAGTTAGCGTCCACGTTGTTGTAATAGAGTATTTTCACGTGACATCACTGAAACTTTTTAAAGTCAACTCGGACATTTAGGGATGCAAAGCCACGTCTTCGGTCAATGATAATCCTCAAATGTACGAATGTTTGTCCAAAAAAAGTTGGTTGCTAAGGTGTGACATAGTGATAATGACGTAGGTGAAACAGTTTTATATTCTTTAACCGTATTCTTAAATTCCTGCTTTCGTCTGTTGGTTGGGTACGAAAACACGGAAATTGAATTTCTTATGATATTTCGATCACCGTGTTCTTAAACCGTCGTTCTGTGTACAGAGGTGTTAGCACCCACGAAGCGCCCTTGTTGTAGTACTATTCCAGACCCGTGGTCATAAACTGTGTTAATTAAACGTGGACTTTTTGATAACCGTGATCTTAAACCGTTTTTCTATCTGAAGGTTGGATTAGAATTCAATGAGCGTCAGTGCGGTAGTATTATTCCTGAAACGTATTCATAAACCGTGTATTTTTCGATAACAATGTTCATTATTGGATGTTCCGTCTGGAGGTTCAGTTAGAATCCAGGGAGGGTCCATCTTGTAGTATTATTTCTGAACCGTGTTCGTAAAGTATTCATTAACCGTGTGCGTTTCGATAACCGTGTTCGTAATAAATTGTTCCGTCTGAAGGTTAGATTAGAATACTGTGAGCGTCCTTGTTGTAGTATTATTCTTTAACCGTGTTCTTAAACTGATGCTTTTGTCTGTTTTTTTGAGTTAGAAAACACGGAGTTTAAAGTTTTTCATTTTTTCTACAACCGTCTTCTTAAACTGTCGTTCTGTTTGGAGGAGGGTTAGAATCCAGGAAGCGTGCATGCTGCAGTATTATTTCTGAACTATGTTCGTTAAGTGTTTTCATAAACTGTGTATTAATCGAGAACCTTGTTCCTAAACCGTTGTTCCTTCTCAACGTTTTGTTAGAAACAAGTGAGCATCCACACTTTTAATTCCTTAACCGTGTTCCTAGATCTATATTTTCGTTCGTTGGTTTTGTTCGAAAGGACGGAGATTAAATTTTCTTTCGATTTTCCAATCATCGTGTTCTTAAACCGTTCTCTTTGGAGGAGGGTTAAAATTCAGGAAACGTCCATGTTGTATTATCTCTTGAGGACAGCATTCTTAAACAGGTGGTTCGATCTTTTCTTTGGGTTCGAAAGACCGAAGGTTGTATTTTTTGGATTTTTCTATCACCGTGTTCTTCGTTCTGTCTGGAGGAGGGTTAGAAACCAAGAAGATTCCATGTTGTAGTAGTGTTCCTGAGCCTCGTTCTTATACTGGTATTTTCGTCCGCTCCTTGGGTTCGAAATCACGGATGTTATATTTTCTCAATTTTTCAGTCGCCGTGTTCTTAAACTGTTTTTCCTATTGGAGGTTGGGTTAGAAAATAGTAAGATACTTGAAATGATGTTTTCCTCTGTTTGTTGGGTTTGAAATCCCGGAGGGCCTATTTTTTGCCTTTTCCTATCAACTGTTCTTAAACTGTTGTTCCGTCTGGAGGTTGGGTTAGAATCCAATGAGCGTCTATGTTGTAGTATTATTCCTTAGCCGTGTTCATAAACTGTGCTCATAAACCGAGCACTTTCCGGTAACCGTGTTCTTAAGCCGTTGTTCCGTCTGAAGGTTGGGTTAGAATCCAGTGAGCTTCTATGTTGTAGTATTATTCTTTCCGTGTTCTTAAACTGCTGTTTTCGTCTTATGGTTGGGTATCAAAGCACGAAGGCTCAATCTTGCGTATTATTCGATTTTTCACCGTGATCTTAAACCTTCACTTTGCCTGGAGATAGCTGAGAATCTAGTAGCGACCATGTGTTAGCATTGTTGTTGCTGTTGTTACTGTGAACACGTTTATCGGATTTGTGTGTTTGGTTCAAAACCCGCTTATAAACTGTCGTCAGTAGGACAAAAAGGGCGTATGCCCTCCATGGGGATTTTTCTAAGTGTTCCTAACCAGTACATAGACAAGTTTCGGAAAAAAACCCGGAAAACTCCGTACGATTAAATCGAGGAACGCGCGATGGGACTCAAACACGGGACCGTCACACTTCGCCAGTCTACCATTTCCAGTGACATAGCAACTGTGCGATAGTGACGCTTTGTAGCATTGTTCCCGAGCCTAGTTCTTAAAATGATGTTTTTGTCAGTTGGATGGGTTCGAAAGCTCGGATGCTACGTTTTTTCAATTTTTCTCTCGCCGTGTTCTTAAACTGTTGTTACAACAGGAGGTGAGGTTAGAATGCAGTGAAATTCTTAAACTGATATTTTCGTCCGTTGGTTTGGTTCGAAACCTCGGAGGGCCTATTTTTGTTGTGTGTGTTCCTATCACAGTGCTCGTAAACCGTTGTTCCGTCTGAAGGTTGTGTTAGAATACAGTAAGCGTCCATGTTGTAGCATTATTCCTGACACGCGTTCATAAATCGTGAATTTTTCGATAACCGTGTTCTTAAACCGTTGTTCCGTGTAAAGGTTGGGTTTGAATCCACTGAGCCTCCATGTTGAAGTAATATTCTTCAACTGTGTTCGTAAACTGCTGATTTCGCCTATTGGTTAGATTCGAAATCGCGGAGGTTCAATATTTTTCGATTTTTCTATCACCGTGTTTTTAAATCGTAGATCTATCTGGAGTTGGTTTAGAATCCAGCAATTGTCCATGTTGTTGTAGTATTCTTTAGCCGTGTTGATAATCTAATGTGTTCGTCTCCTGGTTGCGTTTGAAAACACGGAAGGTTTTTTTTTTTTTTTTTTTTTCCCTGTCACAGTGTTTGTGAATAATTTTTCGTTGAAGGTTGGGTAAGAATCCAGTGACCGTCATTGTGTTAGTATTCTTTATCCCTGTTCTTAAACTGATGTTTTAATCTGTTGGTGGAGTTCGAAAACCCGGTTTTTCTTATTTTTTTTCTATTTTCCTATGACAGTGTTCGTAAACCGTTATTCTGTCTGAAGGTTGGGTTAGAATCCAGTGAGCGTCCATGGGGTAGTATTTTTCCAGAGCCGTGTTCTTAAACTGATGTTACTGTCGTTTGGTGGCTTCGGGACGTTCAATTTTTTTCGTTTTTTATATCACTGTTTTCTTAAAACATCATTCTGTCTTGAGGAGGGTTATAAAGCAAGCGTCAGTGTTGTAGTATTGTTCCTGGACAGTATTCTAAAACTCAAGATTGAATCTATGTGTTGGATTCAAAAGCACGGAGGTTATATTTTAACGATTTTTCTCTCGCCGTGATCTTAAACTGTTGTTCCGTCAGGAGGTTGGGTAAGAATACAGTGAGATTCTTGAACTGATGTTTTCGTCTGTGGGTTGCTTCGAAACCCCGGATGGCCTACTTTTTTGTCTTTTGCTATCGCAGTGTTCGTAAACCGTTGCTCCATCTGAAGGTTGGGTTAGAATCCAATGGCCACCCATGTTTTAGTCTAATTCTTGGACCGTGTTCATAAACTGGGCACATAAACCGTGCAATTTTCTATAACAGGGTTCTCAAACCGTCGTTCGTTCTGGACGAGGGTTAGAATACAGGAAGCTTCTTTGGTGTATTGTTCTTAGACAGTGTTCTTAAACTGATAATTTAATGTTTTGGTTGGGTTCGAGAGACCCTAGGTTATACTATTTCGAATTTTCTATCGCCGTTTTCTTAATTTGTTTTTCCATCCCAAGTTTCGGTTAGAATCCAGTGAGCGTCCATTTTGTAGAATTTTACTTTAACTGTGTTCTTAAACTGACGTTTTCGCCTGTTATTTTATCGATTTTCATATCGGCGTTTTCTTAAACTGTGTTTCCGACCGGAAGTTGAGGTTTATGCAATGAGATTGTTGAAATGATGTTTTCCTCTGTTAGTTTAATTTGACATCCTGGAGGACCTATTTTTCGGTTTTTCCTATCACAGTGTTCTCAAACCGTTGTTCCGTCTGGTGGTTCGATTAGAATCCAGGCAGGTTCCATGTTGTTGCATTAATCCTCAAAGGTGATCATAAACTGGGTTAATAAACAGTGTTCTTTTCTCAACCGTATTCTTAAAGTGTTATACCGTCTGAAAGTTGGGTTAGAATCCACTGAGCGTCTATGTTGTAGTAATATTCTTGAACTGTAGTTACGTCTTTGGGTCTGGTTATAAAGAACGGAGGTCGGTGTTTTCTTCCGTTGGTTGGATTCCCAAATCGTGTACGTAATCTGTGTTCATAAACCGTGCATGTTTCGATATCCGTGTCCTTAAACCGTTGTTCCGCCTGAAGGTTGGGTTAGAATCCAGTGACCGTGCGTGGGTTAGTATTATTCTTTCACCGTGTTCTTAATCTTCTGTTTTCGTCTTTCAGTTTGGTTCTAAAACACGGAGGTTCATTTTTTTTTCGATTTTCTATCATAGTGTTCTTCGTTCTGTCTGGTTGAGGGTTAGAATTCAGGAAGCATCCATGTTGTAGTAGTCTTCCTGATCCTCGTTCTTATATTGGTGTTTTCGTCCGTTGGTTAGGTTCGAAAGCGCGGAGGTTTTTTTAACTTTGTGGTTGTTGTTGTTGTCTTTTTCTATCAAAGTGTTCTTAAACCATTCTTGTGTGTGGAGGTTGAGTTAGAAACCAGGGAGCTTTGTCGTATTATTCTTTAACTGTGTTCTTAAACTGATGTTTTCGTCTGTTGATTGGTTTCGAAAGAGCAGTGGCGTGATTTTTTTTTTTCCTATCACCGTGTTCTTAAACCGTCGTCCTTTCTTGATCCGGGTTAGAATCCAGGAAGCCTCATTGTTGCAGTATTATTCCTGAATCGTGTTCATAAACTGGGTGCATAAACCGGGTATTTTTCGATAACAGTGTTCTTAAACCGTTGTTTCGTCAGAAGGTTTGGTTAGAATCCAGTTAGCCTCCACTTTGTTGTAATATTCTTTAACCGTGTTCTTAAACTGCTGCTTTCGTCTGTTGGTTGACTACGAAAACAGTGAGGTTGAATTTCTTATGATATTTCGATCACCGTGTCCTTGAACCGTCGTTCTGTGTGCAGAGGTGTTAGCACCCACGAAGCGTTCTTGTAGTATTGTTCCCGACCCGTGGTCATAAACTGTGTTCACGGATATCAAAAAGTCCACGCTTAATGATCTTAAACCGGTTTTCTGTCTGAAGGATGGATTAGTGTCCAGTGAGCGTCCGTGGTGTAGTATTATTCCTGAAACGTATCCATAAATCGTGTATTTTTCGATAACAGTGTTCATAATCGGTTGTTCAGTCTGAAGTTTGGGTTGGAATCCTGCGACCGTCTATGTTGTAGTATTATTTTTTAA
This sequence comes from Cheiracanthium punctorium, assembly GCA_038373885.1. Classification (NCBI taxonomy): domain Eukaryota; kingdom Metazoa; phylum Arthropoda; class Arachnida; order Araneae; family Cheiracanthiidae; genus Cheiracanthium; species Cheiracanthium punctorium. The sequence continues at coordinate 72,127 of JAWZYV010014242.1, forward strand.
CTGCGTTCTTAAACTCATCTTTTCGTCTGTTGGTTTTTTCTTCGAAAGCACGGAGGTTATGTTTTATTTTTTATTTCTCTATGAGGTTGTTCATTCGTTCTGTCTCGGGAGGGTTAAAATCGAGGACTCGTCCATGTTGTAGTAGTTCCTGAGACGTGTTCTTAAACGGATGTTTCCGTCTGTTGCTTGGGTTCGAAAACACGGAGAATGAATTTTTTCAATTTTTCTATCGCCGTGAACTTGAACTGTTGTTTCGGCATGAGGATGTGTTGGAATGCAGTGAGATTCTTGAACTGAAATTTTCGTATACTGGTTGAGTTCGAAACCCCGGAGGGGTTTTTTTTTTGTTTGTCTTTTCATATCAAAGTCTTCTTAAAACCGTTGTTCCGTCTGGAGGTTGAGTTAGAATCCAGGGAGGGTCCATCTCGTAGTATTATTCCTCAACCGTGTTCATGAACTATTTTCATAAACCGTGTACTTTCTGACAGCTGTGATCTTAAACCTTTTTACGTGTTAAAGTGGGGTTAGAATCCACTGAGCGTCCGTGTTGTCGCATTATTCTTGAACTGTAATCATAAACCCTGTTTTTTTTTTTTCGATAACAATGTTCTTAATCCAATATTCAGACTGAAGTTTGGGTTAGAATCCAATGAGCGTCCATGTTGCAGTATTATTCTTTAACCAGGGTCTGAAACTGCTGTTTTCATCTGTTGGTTGTGTTCAAAAGGACGGATGTTATTTTTTCGATTTTCAGTTGCTATTGAATGCAGTGGGATTCTTGAAATGATGCTTTCCTCTGTTGGTTTAGTTTGAAATCCAGGAGGGCCCATTTTTTGTATTTTCTTATCGCTGTGTTGTTAAACCGTTGTTCCGTCTGGAGGTTGACTTAAAATCTCGGCCGGTTCTATGTTGTCGTATTAATCCTGGACCGTGTTCATAATCTGCGTTAATAAACCGTGTACTTTCCGCAACCGTACTCTAAACTGTTCTTCCGTCTGAAGTTTGGGTTAGAATCCACTAAGCGTCTATGTTGTAGTGATATTCTTCAACTGTAGTTTTTGTCTTTCGTTCTGGTTAAAAGGAACGGAGGTTCGGTTTTTCTATCGCAGTATTCGTAAACCGTTGTTCCGCCTGAAGGTTAAGTTAAAATACAGCGAGCGTCCTTGTTGTAGTATTATTCCTTAACCGTGTTCTTAAACCGATGTTTTCTCCTGTTGGTTTGGTTCGAAATGAGGGAGGTTATATTTTTACGATTTTTCTATCGCCGTGATCTTTAACTGCTGTTCCCACAGGTGCTTGGGTTAGAATGCAGCGGATTCTAGAACTTTTCTTTTCGTCTGTTGGTTCTTTTCGTCTGTTGCTTTGTTTGTTTGTCTTCTCCTCTCACAGTGTTCTTAAACATTTGTTGAAGGTTGAGTTAGAATTCAGGGAGGGTCCATGTTATAGTATTATTCTTGAACCGTGTTCATAAACTGTGCATTTTTCGACAACAGTGTTCTTAGTAGTTCCGTCTGAAGTACGGGTTAGAATCCAGTGAGCGGCCATATTGTAATATTCTTTATTAACCATGTTCTTAAATATATTTTTTCGTGTGTTGGTTGGGTTTGAAAGTAGGGATGAGCAATTTTTAACGTTTTTTGGAAAACCGTGTTCTTAATCCGCCGTTCTGTCTCGATGTCGTTTAGAATCCATTAATCCATTTTGCAGTATTGTTCCTGAGGAATCTTCTTACACTGATGTTTTGGTCCGTTGGTTCGGTACGAAAGCACCGAGTTTCAATTTTTTTTCGCTTTTCCTATCACCGTGATCTGAAACTGTTGTGCCGTCTGAAGGATGGGTAAGAATCCAGTGAGCGTCCATTTTGTTGTATTAATCCTGAACCGTGTTAATAAACTGGGTTAATAAACCGTGTACTTTCCGCGACCGTATTCTTAAACTGTTGTTCCGTCTAAAGGTTGGGTTAGAATCCAGTAAGCGACTAAGTTTCTCTAATATTCTTGAACTGCAGTTTTCGTTTTTCTGTGTGGTTTAAAAGAACGCAGGTTCGTTTTTTCTATCACAGCATTCGTAAACCGTTGTTCCGTCTGAAGGCTGGGTTAGAATCCGATGAGCGTCAATTTTGTAGTGTTATTCCTGAACCGTGTTCGTAAACTGTTTATTAACTATGTGCGGTTCGATAAGCGTGTTCGTAAACCATTGTTCAGTCTGAAGGTTAGCTTAGAATACTGTGAGCGTCCTTGTTGTAGTATTATTCTTTAACCGTGATTTTAAACTGATGCTTTCGTCTGTTTTTTGAGTTAGAAAGCACGGAGGTTAAAGTTCTTCGATTTTTCTACAGCCGCGTTCTTAAACAGTCGTTCTGTTTGGAGGAGGGTTAGAATCCAGGAAGCGTCCATGCTTTAGTATTATACCTGAACTATGTTCGTTAACAGTTTTCATAAACCGTGTACTTATCGAGAACCTTGTTCTTAAGCAGTTGTTCCGTCTGAATGTTGGGTTAGAATCCAGTATGCTTTTATGTTGTAGTATTACTCTTGAACCGTGTTCTTAAACTGCTGTTTTCGTCTTATGGTTGGGTATCAAAGCGCGAAAGTTCAGTCTTGCGTATTTTTCGAACGTATTTTCGTATTTTTTGCGTATTATTCGATTTTTCACCGTGTTCTTAAACCTTCCTTTTGCCTGGAGATAGCTGAGAATCGAGGAAGCGACCATGTGTTAGCATTGTTGTTGCTGTTGTTACTGTGAACACGTTTATCGGATTTGTGTGTTTGGCTCGAAGCCCGCTTATAAACCCTGATCAGTAGGACAAAAAGGGCTTATGCCCTCCGTGAGGGTTTTCTAAGGGTTCCTAACCAGTACTTAAGCAAGTTTTGGAAAAAACCATGGAAAACTCCGAACGGTTCGACGGACGCGCGATGGGACACAAACACGGGACCTTCACACTTCGCCAGTCTACCATTTCCAGTGACGTAACCACTGTGCCATAGTGAGGCATTGTAGCATTGTTCCGGAGCCTAGTTCTTAAACTGACTTTTTTGTCGGTTGGATGGGTTCGAAAGCACGGATGCTATGTTTTTCGACTTTTCTATCGCCGTGTTCTTAAACTGTTGTTACAACAGGAGGTGAGGTTAGAATGCAGTGAAATTCTTAAAACTGATATTTTCGTCAGTTGGTTTGGTTCGAAACCTCGGAGAACCTATTTTTGTGTGTGTGTGTTCCTATCACAGTGCTCGTAACCATTGTTCCGTCTGGAGGTTGTGTAAGAATACAGTGAGCGTCCATGTTGTAGTATTATTCCTGACACGCGTTCATAAATCGTGTATTTTTCGATAACGGTGTTCTCGAAAACGGTTTAAACCGTTGTTCCGTCTAAAGGATGGGTTAGATTCCACTGAGCCTCCATGTTGTAGTAATATTCTTCAACTGTGTTCGTAAACTGCTAATTTCGCCTATTGGTTAGGTTCGAAATCACGGAGTTTCAATATTTTTCGATTTTTCTATCACCGTGTTTTTAAATCGTAGATCTATCTGAAGTTCGTTTAGAATCCAGGAAGTGTCCATGTTGTTGTATAATTCTTTAACCGTGTTGATAATCTAATGTATTCGTCTCCTGGTTTCGTTTGAAAACACGGAAGGGCTTTTTTTTTGTCTTTTCCTGTCACAGTGTTTGTAAATCATTTTTCGATGAAGGTTGGGTTAGAATCCCCAACGTCATTGTGTTACCAATCCAATCGTCATTGTGTTAGTATTCTTCATCCCTGTTCTTATACTGATGTTTTAAGTGTTGGTGGAGTTCGAAATCCCGGAGTGCCTATTTTTTTCTATTTACCTATGACAGTGTTCGTAAACCGTTATTCTGTCTGAAGGTTGGGTTAGAATCCAGTGAGCGTCCATGGGGTAGTATTTTTCCCGAGCCGTGTTCTTAAACTGATGTTACCGTCGTTTGATAGGTTGGGGACGTTCAATTTTTTCAGTGTTTTATATCACCGTTTTCTTAAAAAGTCGTTCTATCTTTAGGAGGGTTAGAAAGGAAGCGTCAGTGTTGTAGTATTGTTCCTGGACAGTATTCTTAAACTTATGATTGAATCTGTGTGTTGGATTCAAAAGCACGGAGGTCATATTGTTACGATTTTTCTCTCGCCGTGATCCTAAACTGTTGTTCCGTCAGGAGGTTGGGTAAGAATACAGTGAGATTCTTGAACTGATATTTTCGTCTGTGGGTTGCTTCGAAACCCCGGATTGCCAACTTTTTTGTCATTTGCTATCGCAGTGTTCGTAAACCGTTGCTCCATCTGAAGGTTGGGTTAGAATCCAATGGCCAGCCATGTTGTGGTCCAATTCTTGGACCGTGTTCATAAACTGTGCACGTAAACCGTCTAATTTTCGATAACCGGGTTCTTAAACCGCTGTTCCGTCTGCAGGAGGGTTAGAATCCAGGAAGCTTCCCTGTAGTATTGTTCTTAGGCAGTGTTCTTAAACTGATAATTGAATATTTTTGTTGGAAATTGAATATATTTGTTCGAAAGACCCTAGGTTATATTTTTTCGAATTTTCTATCGCCGTTATCTTAAACTGTGTTTCAATCCCAAGTTTAAGTTAGAATCCAGTGCGCGTCCATTTTGTAGAATTTTCCTTTTTAACTGTGTTCTTAAACTGATGTTTTCGTCTGTTCGTGTTGTTCAAAAGGCCCGTGTTATTTTATCGATTTTCATATCGCCGTTTTCTTAAACGGTATTTCCGACCGGAAGTAGAGTTTTATGCAATCAGATTCTTGAAATGATGTTTTACTCTCTTAGTTTAATTTGAAATCCAAGAGGACCTATTTTTCGGCTTTTCCTATCACAGTGTCATCAAACTGTTGTTCTGTCTGGAGGAAAGCGTCTTCTGGACGTTAATAGACGTTAGAGAACCTGTTTGTGTTTGCTGGGTCCATTTTATGGAAGTAAAATAGGATCTTTTAAATTAATTTCTTATTTCTCGGGGGGGGGGCGGTCGCCCCCTCCACCCCCCTTTTAAATTCCCTTGCCTTGAACTGTAGTTACGTCTTTCGGTCTGGTTATAAAGAACGGAGGTTCGGTTTTTCTATTTCGGTATTCGTAAACCGCTGTTCCGTCTGAGGTTAGGTTAGAATACATTGAGCGTCCTTGTTGTAGTATTATTCCATAACCGTGTTCTTAAACCGATGTTTTCGACTGTTGGTTGGGTTCGAAAGCAGGGATGTTATATTTTTACGATTTTTCCATCCCCGTGATCTTAAACTAATTTTTCGTGTGTTCGTTCTATTCTAAAGCCCGGAGGCACAATTTTTTTCTTTTTTTCTATCACCGTCTTCGTAAACCGTCATGGGTGCCGGCGGGGGGCAAGGGGGGCGAGGACTCCCCCCCCCTGGATTTTTTTATGCAGTGATTTCCCTTGCTTTTTTGCTCTTTCCAACATGGTAACCATACGTTGAAGCATTCTTGGCCCACTCCCTGGGAAATAGTCTGCCGTCGCCTATGTAAACCGTCGATATTTATGGAGGTGGTTGAAAATTCGGGACGTGTCCACGTCGTAATATTGTTCCTTTGAAGTGTTCTTAAACTGATGTTTTGTTCCGTGGGTTATGTTCGAAGGCAGGGAGGTTCAAGTTTTTTTTTTTCGATTTTTCTATGCCGTGATATTAAACTGTTGTTCCGTCTGAAAGATGAGTAAGAATCTAGTGAGCGTCCATATAGCTGTATTTCACTTTAACCATGTTCTTGAACCGAGTTCTGTTCGTTGGGTTCTTAAGCACAGAGGTTAAATTGTTTTCGATTTTTCTATCACCGTGTTCTTAAACCGTCGTTCTGTCTTCAGGAGATTTAGAATACAGGAAGCGTCCATGTTATAGTACTGTTCCTGAGACTCCTTCTTAAACTGGTGTTTTCGTCCGTTTGTTGGGTTCGAAAGCATTTAGATTCAATTTTTTTTCGATTTTTCTATGCCGTGATATTGAACTGTTGTTCCATCTGAAGGATGGATAAGAATCGTGGCTGACGGGAAAGACAAGCTGCAGTGCTAACATTTGTACACACGCCTTTTGCACTCGAAGAGTCAGCCGCAGTAGGGGGTGTGGACATCTTACTGTGGCTATCTCGGACCAAGATGGCCACACCTCCTAAGTCACACGACTCTGCGAGGGCAAAATGGGTGTGACCAGATATCAGCACCACAGCCTGTCTTTCTCGTCAATCACGATAAGAATCCAGTGAGCGCCCATGTTCTTGTATAATACTTTAACCGTGTTCTTAAACTGATGCTTTCGTCTGTTTTTTGGTTCGAAAGCACGGAGGTTAAAGTTTTTCGATTTTTCTACCGCAGTGTTCTTAAACCGTCGTTCTGTTTCGAGGAGGGTTAGAATCCACGACGCGTCCACGTTGTAGTATTTTTCCTGGACAGTGTTCTTAAACTGATAATTTAATGTTTTGGTTGAGTTCGAAAGACCGGAGATTATAGTTTTTCGATTTTTCTATGGCGGTTGTCGTGAACTGCTGTTCCAACTGAAGTTGCGTTAGAATCCAGTGAGCGTCCATGTTATAGAATTATTTTTAACCGTGTTCTTAAACTGATGTTTTCGTCTTGATGATGGGTTTAAAATCAGTTGTTGTGTTTAAAATCAGTGATGTTGGATTTAAAATCCCGGAGGGCTTACTTTTTGTCTCTTCCTGTGACAGTGTTCTGAAACTAATCGATCCGGCTGGACGTTGGGCATCCAATGGGCATCCATGTTTTAGTATTATTCCTGAACCGTGTTCATAAACTGTGTTCATAAACCGTGTATTTTTCGATAACCGTGTTCTTTACCCGTAGTTCCGTCTGAAGGCTGGTTTAGAATCCAGTGAACGTCGGTGTTGTAATATTATTCTTTAACTGTGTTCTTAAACCAATGTTTTCGTCTGTTGGTTGGGTTCGAATGCTCGGAGGTTAAATTGTTTTTTCGATTTTTCTATCATCGTATTCTTAAACCGTCGTTCTCTTTGGAGGAGGGTTAGAATCCAGGAAGTTTCGATGTTGTAGTATTATTCCTGAACCGTGTTCATTAACTGCTTTCATAAAACGTGTATTTTTCGAAAACCTTGTTAGTAAACCGTTGTTCGTTGTTCCGTCTGAAAGTTTTGTTAGAAACGAGTGAGCATCCATGTAGTTGATTCTTTAACCATGTTCCTCAACCGATGTTTTCGTCCGTTGGTTTTGTTCGAAAGCACACAGGTTCAATTTTTTTTTTTTCCCAATACCGTTTTCTGAAACTGTCGTTCTATCTGGGGAAGTGTTAGAATCCAATAAGCGTCCGTGTTGTAGTATTAATCCCGAACCGTTTTCATAAAGTGGGTTCACAAACCGTATATTTTTCGCAACCGTGCTCTTAAACTGTTGTTCCGTCTGTAGGTTGGGTTATAGTGCAGTGAATGTTCATGTTGCAGCATTATTCCCATAAAGTAATCTTTTTCTTTGTTTGTCTTCTTCTTTCAAGGTATTCTTAAACTGTCGCTGAAGGTTGTGTTAGAATTCAGGAACGTTCCATGTTGTAGTATTATTCCTGAACCGTGTCCATAAACGGCGTTCGTAAAATGTGTATTTTTAGTTAACCGTGTTCTTAAACCTTTGTTCCGGCTGAAGGTCTGGTTAGAATCCAGTCAGCTTCCGTGTGGCAGTATTATACTTTAACAGTGTTGTTAAACTAATTTTTTCGTGTGTTCGTTCTATTCTAATGCCCGGAGGCTCAATTTTTTCTTTTTTCTGCCACCGTGTTCGTAAACCGTCGTTAAGTTTGGAGGTTTAGAATTCAGGACGCGTCCACGTCGTAATATTGTTCCGTTGAAGTGTTCTTAAACTGATTTTTTGTTCCGTGGGTTATGTTCGAAAGCAGGGAGGTTCAATGTTTTTTTCTATTTTCCTATGACGGGATATTAAACTGTTGTTCCGTCTGAAGGATGGATAAGAATCCAGTGACCGTCCATATTGTTGTATTTCATTTTAACCGTGTTCTTAAACAGATTTTTTCTTTTTAAACTGGTGTTTTCGTCCGTTTGTTGGATTCGAAAACATTAAGGTTAAATTTTTGTTTCGATTTTTCTATCGCCGTGATCTTAAGCTGTTGTTCCGTCTTTCTGTTAATAAGTCTAAAGGTGGATTCATACCTGCCGCGCCGCACCGCAACCATGCCGTACTGTTTCGCCGTTTTGGACCGTTGGCTGTCCGCGCGGCGAGCTTGCGGTGCGGCAAGTAAATGCACCAATGAATGCACGACATTTTTATTCGTTTTTCTTCGGCGTACTTCTCTTTCGTTTCTTCTGTTGTGCTTTTAAAAGATTGTTTTATAATGGATAATCGATTAACGTTAAGGAGAAATCAACTTATTTTAACATATTATTTTAACATATTTTCCATTTTGCAAATACAATAGACTACAAGTGATGCTCACCCGTGCGTTCCGTCAACACTCAACAAAAATACTCTAGAAAAGATCTTCTGTAATTGGCTGTAGCTTTGCGGTCGCTGCGGAATATCTGTTCTTGCCAGATATTGCGCAAACCTTCGGCGCTCGCCGCGCGTGGGCCGTGTTGCTCCGCCACGTGATGTCATTGCGGCGCCTTAGCGGTGCGGTACGGCCATTATGAATCCCTCTTAAACCGTCGTTCTGTTTGGAGGAGGGTTAGAATCTACGACGCGTCGATGTTGTAGTATTTTTCCTGGACAGTGTTCTTAAACTGATAATTCAATGTTTTGGTTGGGTTCGAAAGACCGGAGATTATATTTTTTTTCGATTTTTCTATGGCCGTTGTCGTGAACTGTTATTCCGACTGAAGTTGCGTTAGAGTCCAGTGAGCGTCCATGCAGTTGATTCCTTAACCGCGTTCCTCAACGATGTTTTCGTCCGTTGGTTTTATTCGAAAGCACACAGGCTATATTTTTTTCCATTTTTCCAATACCGTATTCTGAAATTGTGATTCTGCATGGGGAAGAGTTAGAACCCAATATGTGTCCAGGTTGTAATATTAACCCGGAACCGTTTTCACAAACTGGGTACACAAACCAAATATTTTTCGCAACCGTGCTCTTAAACTGTTGTTCCGCCTGTAGGTAGGGTTAGAGTGCAGTGAGCGTTTATGTTACAGCATTACGTTATAGGAATAATCTTAAACCGTGCCCTTAAACCGTGCATTTTTCGATAACAGTGATCCTAACACGTTGTTCCGTGTAAAGATTGGGTTAGAATCCAGTGACCGTCCGTTGTTTAGTAATATTCTTTTACCCTGCTCTTCTGTTTTTGTTTTTCGGTTCGGTTCTAAAGCACGGAGGTTCAATTTTTTTTTCGATTTTTCTATCATCGTGTTCTTAAACCGTCGTTCTGTTTGGAGGAGGGTTAAAATTCAGGAAACGTCCATGTTGTAGTATTTTTTGTTGGCAGTGTTCTTAAACTCATGGTTCACTCATTCGGTTGGGTTCGAAAGACCGAATGTTGTATTTTTTTTTTCTATCACCGTGTTCTTCGTTCTGTCTGGAGGAGGGTTAGAATTCAGGAAGCATCCATGTTGTAGTAGTCTTCCTGAGCCTCGTTCTTATACTGGTGTTTTCGTCCGTTGGAAGTTCTTAAACCGTAATCTTAGTTCTTAAACCGTAGTTCTTAAACCGTAACGTTGTGTTCGAAAGCGCGGATGTTACATTTTTTCGATTTTTCTATAACCGTGTTCTTAAACTGTTTTTACGACGGGAGATTGGGTTAGAATGTCTTAAGTGTCTTGGACTGATGTTCTGTCTGTTGGTTGGGTTCGAAACCCCGGAGGGTTTTTTGTTGTTGTTGTCTTTTCCTATCAAAGTGTTCTTAAACCGTTCTTACGGTGTAGAGGTTGAGTTAGAAACCAGGGAGGGTCCATCTTGTAGTACTATTCCTAACCGTGTTCATAAACTAGTTGCATCAACCGTCTACTTTTCGACAACCGTGATCGTAAACCTTTCTTCCGTTTGAAAATTGGATTAGAATCCAGAGAGCTTTGTCGTATTATTCTTTAACTGTGCTCTTAAACTGATGTTTTCGTTTGTTGGTTGGTTTCGAAAGAGCAGTGGCGTGATTTTTTTTTTATTTTCCTATCACCGTGTTCTTAAACCATCGTCCTTTCTTGATCCGGGTTAGAATCCAGGAAGCCTGATTGTTGCAATATTATTCCTGAATCGTGTTCATAAACTGGGTGCATACACCGGCTGTTTTTCGATAGCAGTGTTCTTAAACTGTTGTTCCGTCAGAAGGTTGGGTTAGAATCCAGTTAGCGTCCACGTTCTTGTAATATTCTTTAATCATGTTCTTAAACTGCTGCTTTCGTCTGTTGGTTGGGTAGGAAAGCACGAAGGTTGAATTTCTTATGATATTTCGATCACCGTGTCCTTAAACCGTCGTTCTGTGTGCAGAGGTGTTTGCACCCAGGAAGCTTCCTTGTTGAAGTATTGTTCCTGACCCGTGGTCATAAACTGCATAGCTGCCAACTCTTCCGGTTTTTCCGGAA